>JAOVVI020000343.1:0-34135 GCA_028571085.2 Nepenthes alata
TGGGCATTAGGCTCATTTTTCTGTTTTGTCCCTTCAGAGTAGAAGGTTCGGATGCAGTACAGGAGTAAAGACATGATTGGTCAGATATTCGTCTGATGTGGTGAGTTTCAATTTTGTATGGTTCATATTAATATTTGATGTATTTGAATTGTGGAATTGGTCGGTTATAGGCTTATTGTTATCTGTTAAAAATAGTTAAATATTTTGTTATGTTTGATTATGATTTTTGGGTCGGGTTATTACCTCCCTTACGAGGATTGTAGAACAGGTCGTAATTATATTATTCGGACGGTTGTTTGATGAGATCCTGTGAGGATTTTAATTTTGTTGAGCATATATTTAGTTTGTCACACTCGAATTTTGGGACTTGGTATTATTGGGTTTAAAATTTATTGGGAGTTTAGATTTTAGAAATTATAATTAATTATTTAAATTGACCTACTTGGTTCGGGTTCATGACACAGACATTCGACTGCTCCAGATCCATCAAGCAGCATGAAAGCCGTCAGTTGCTTCAGACATCGGATCCCAATACCAAATTTAGGAAGGCAAAACTGGCTAAACCCAGCCCGCAACCAAAGCCAAATCTAGGCCCAAACAACTTCGAAGGCAGAAGACCCGAAAGAATCCCATAGCGAAGCCAGAGCCTACATCCCAATCTGAATGGGAGAGTCGATTCAAGCGCACAACCCTAGGCTCGAACCGAGGAGAAGAGGAATCGATCTTATGAGAGCTACGAGGCCTGAAAGGGTGAACGCCGTCGAAACCTTAGAGAACGTAGAGCCACAACTACGACAGCTCCAACAGACGGAGAATTAGGCCAACGGGCAAGATCCTTCGTCCCAATCTGAAAGCGGAAGTAGCAGACTGAGCTCGCAGCCAAAGTCGAAGGCTCAGTGGGCGCCGAGAACGACGCAGTCAGAACTGAGAACCGGAGAGGTAGCGAGGTGGAGACGGATAACCGGGAGGGAACCGGGCGGAGCAACCAGGAGACCGGCCATGGCCGGCTCCGGTGCCGCCCGGCGCCCGAAATGACAATGCCGAATTTGAAAACCTAGAGAGAGACGAGAGCTTCTCTCTCTAGAAGCTCAATTTTACAATTCATCTTCAACTTATATAAATATTCAATCAATCAATTAATCAATTTAAATTTTCAGTGTTAATTTTGACAATAAATATCTTGATTTAACATATTAATTAAATTCTACGAGCAAAAAAGTAAATTAAAAAAAATTATGAATTATGATAAATAATTTTTAACATACTAATAAATTTAACATATTAATTTTAGGTGTTATGTATATAATTTTCTCAAATTTTTATATAGATTAATTTTTTAGAAAATAATCAAAAAGTCAGCATCTTATATTGTATTTTTATTAAATAGCTACTGAAAATTATAAAATCCAGTGGCAATATAAAACTACAACTAAATTTATTATGAATATTACTCAAAACAAATGCAACTTATCTCAATTAAGTTGTATATGAAGTGATATAATAACTGGCGATATTTTCTTTATAAAATTTATATTCATTCTTTAATACATATTAATATATCAAAAAAGAATTAAGCTGACCTAAACTTACTGACCAACACCATAAATAAAATGGATAGTTTAAATTATCAAGTATATATTTCACCATAACTTGATTTAAGTATGAATAATCCTAAAAAAAGCTTAATAAATAAGTTTTAGTAGTAAGCTAGGTGATTGTGTGTCAACTGATTGGGTGATCAAATTATTTAAAAATATAAAAGATTTAGAGCATAGTTACTAAGAAAGTATACCATTAAATATTGATTTGAATGGACAAGTTAAGGAGAATCAGATTGCCAAATTGGATAGCTGACTCTCAATACTTAACCAAAATTCGGTATCCTTCAACTATAATTTTTACGAATTCGACTCAAGTAAGTCAATTAATTAATTAGTTATAATTTTTAAAATTTTAAATATCAAATAAATTTAATAGATAATACTAAATCTTAAAATTTAGGTGTGACAAACCAATACACAAATGAGATCTGACAAATAAAAAATCTATATAAGATCTCATCGGACAACCGTCAAGACAAAATAATCCCGGTCTATGCCAAATAGTCGTAAAGAAAAAAATCAAATAATAATTGTAACACATCCACATAAAGAAATATACCCAAGAAATCTCAATATGCTATCCAAAGGTCTACATGCGACCGACTTCAACTGTCAAAGACAGTCAAATAGAATCCATCTATGAATCAAATACAACTGATAGTATTTATTTAAATAAATATAAAACCCACTAGAAATTATGATGTCGCACCAAAATTTGATCCTGCTCCTGTAATATAGTTCAATTCTCAACTCTAAAGGGACATAATTGGAAATATAAGCATAATACTCATCAAGTATCATATTTAAATAAAACGAGTCCAATAAATTAAAGGGATGGTCAAGTGGATGAATATCTAATCAAATGACAGAATAAATCTAAATCATCGATATAATAATTCTAATAGAAACTAAAAATTTAAAATTCAATGATAGTCTTATATTCAAATCAAATATTTAAATCCAAAACAAATAACCAAATTAGAAAACAGTTCTCATCGGGACGTGTATATATATATATAAATAAAATAGAAGTAATTTATACCGATTTTAATAGGCATTGCTGATTTTAAAGTCCAATCCAAGTCCAAGTCCAAGTCTAAGGCCCAATCAGCTTGTAATTTGAGGCAGAATCCAATAGTCAGATGATCAATAGCATGCGTAAAAGTCAAAACAACTTCGCAATAGATAGTCTAAAGGTTCAGATCAAAATATATAGTTAAAATTATTTATACGAGATATACCAATGCCCATCTATGGTCAAAATCAGTGAATATCAAATCTAAATTCAAATTAAAGTCCAATACAAATCAATGTAGAAATATAAATCATGCTTCAAATTTAAATTTTGATTATTTATAAACTAGTTTAAGGAAATGTCACGCATCTTCTTAGTAACATTAAGCCATATCAAATGTAAATTAGGCTAGCATGCTTGGCCACCCATATACTCTATCTCCCATGAGTAAGGTTACTCATTATGTTTTGCAACCCATGATTTTAGATACAATCGTCAAATTTGTCAAATATATTAGGATATCCGAATATATTATAAGGTCAAATTAAATTATCCAAATAGAAATGGTAATACTCAAAGTCTTTTCTGTCGGTAGAAAGAAATTTTCAAATAATAAATATCTCATTGTTGAGAGTTGGCTAGAATATCTAATATCAAAATCTAAATATAATAACCACAACCTGACACATGTATATAAAAATGCACGACCTATATAAGTTTTATGCGTATTTTTGTATACATATCCCGATATAAATATATATAGTATCTGATAAATTATTAATGCTTTTAAAAAAATATCAAACCCTCTGAAATTATAAAAATCGTACCAGAAATGCCTAAATCAGCCAATGAGCCATACATATATGTCCAAAATAAATAAATCAGGCATGTAAAAATATATACATGTTAGTAAAATTATAAATAGTATCCAAAATATATCAGATATTAAATTAAACCAAGAATAGGGATTACAAATACTTACCTTGACTTTATTCCAAGCAAATTTGCCAAAAGGATATTTTGAGGTACATGAATCGGGCCTTCTCTCTCATGACACGCGCCCTTTCTGTCTCCTCGACCGCATCACATTCTGTCTCTCTCTCTCTCTTCACGTCCTCCTTCATCGACGGTGGCTCCGGCATGGGTGACGATGGCGACCATGGTGGCAGCACCTGACAACGGTGATGGTAGCGGACGACGGCGCATGCAACCGTCGGCAACCTCCTCTCTCCACTGTGCCTCTTTCACCTATTTTCTCCCGATTCAATCGATTTCTTCCAAAATCGGTACATGTAGTCCCAAAATCAGCATCTAAAAGGAGAAGAAAATGATTTACTTGCCTCGATTTCATCTGTTTCCTCTGACAATGACGGCGATGGTGGTGGCCATTTGCTTCGGTTCACGATTCCCTCCTCTACTCACATCGACACACACAATGGAGTCTAGTATCACGAAAAGGGCTTCGTCAGCTTCCATTTTCGGCGTCAACACCTCTGGTCACGGCGGTGGCCGCAGCCCATGGTGATCTCTCTCTCTCTCCTCTTTTTTGCCTCTTGTTCATTCTTCATCCTTTTCTTTTATTCATAATCCACATCTATACTTGGACGACAGTAAGAGCACATCTCGGGCACCAGCTCAATTGATCCAAATATTCTTTAAATTTTTATAATAATTAATTAATTTTTATCACGTCTAAATTATTAAAAAACCTAACTAATATTAAAATAATCCAAATGGAGATTCGAAATATTACATTCTCCCTTACTTACCAAAATTTCATCCTCAAAATTTACGAATCTCAATCATTATCTCAATCCTCAACAAATATGGATATTTTCCCAAACTCGTTCTCGAGATCCCTTAACGCTTTTTCAACTAGAAAATTCTTTGAAAGTTTAATGGTCGATGAAAATATCTTATTCATCTACACCAAATCCTTTCTATCCAAAAATATTGGAACCATAGCCTTAACTTAAAACACTTCTCGTCAATCAAAATGACCCCCATCCAAGTACATGTGGAGGATCATTCATATAAAACATATTACATCCATCCATCAAATTCAGAAGTAAGGCCAATCTGTAAGTCGTCTCTCCAATATGTTGAAAGTTTTGAATATCTCAATGACCCTCTATTTTAAATTACCCTTCGGCTCGAAAACTCAAAATTTTTCGCTTCAAGATGCCTTTAGAAACATTTGACTACTTTTCTCGAACCTCCAATCGATTTGCAAATCCAATCTCCTACTTCAACCTCAAATCAAATCTTGTGATTGATAGTCGTGAGTCCACACGCTCCAGCCACACTACTCTGATCGATCTTCAACCATAGATTACAATTAAAAGCCTCGAAATAGGAATATCTTGTATTATGCTCATCTCAACATTATGTCAATGACTAATTTCGGGAATGACATCACGATAGGCAAGCGATGAGTAGACTACATCAGCTCATCCATCATTTGCATCAAATCTCGGCAAACAATGAACCGTTTTCATCATCTAAACCATCATCAGCTAACTCATCCTCATCCAAATGGCTACCAAATTCTTTGCCGATCAAGACTAACTTGAAATAAAATCTTGAAGGCTTTTTCTTTTGCTCGACTTCCTCCTTTAGGCATGGATATACTTTGCCACATAAGTCGCAATTTCATGCTTCATATTCTGCCTGCCAGCCTTAACTCGTAATCAAATCGCCATTAAACTCTCTCCACTCCATTAGGTGAAAAGTCTTCGATGTTTCCTTTGAACTTGGACCATTCCAACTTAATCGTAGCTACTGATGATATCATTTGCTCCCGAACTTCCATCCAATCAACTTCTGAATTTTCATCTAATCAGTTTCAAAACTTTCATCCAATCAGCTTCCGAGCTTTTATCTAAACAGTCGAGACTCTAATAAGATAATTCTTGAAAACATGCCTCCCCTCAAACGTGCAATGGGAAAAGCACTTTGTATCGTAGGCTCAAGGATACTAGCTCGATCGCGTCCAATTTCATGATGGCTCGTTCAAAAAGGGACTTTACCTCTAATCTTCATAGAAGTTTCTCCCGCAGATAAGAGCTTCATTCGAAATCTAATCCTGACTATAAAAAGAGAAAATCCCTCTAGCCCAATCTTTACACTCGTATCCTCGTCATAGCACCTCGACACAAAATCCTTTAGCCTGTGCCACATCCCAAACTTTCCTTGGATAATGTGCCCAACTATACAGAATCCAAATATACCTAGATAATGTGCTAATCTTTTTGATCCATTAGGGATCGACAAAATCAACACCGATGATAATCTATTCATTAATTTTGAAAATGTTTCTCATAAGTATCATTTTAATTAAATACCGGTCACTTCTATTCCAAGGACACCAATGACACTGCAATTCTTAAGAAATTTTCAATAAATCTCCCATCATAACTAACTAGATCTAAGAAACTTTGCAGTTTTGTGACCTTTGCCAGTCTTTTCTAATTTGCCGCTGCTTCCATCTTCTTTGGATTCCTAAATGTCTCCGTGAGAACCATATGACTGAAAATGATGCCTTCTCAGAATTTACAGCAAACTTTTCAATGAGGTCTCATACTCATCAAAATTCTTCAAATAAATTAGAACATTATCGACAAAACTACAATTGACCTAAACACTGTTAAAAATTTGATTGATAATATCCATAAAAGATGTTAAAATATTCGATAACCTAAAAGCACCATCAAGATTTTGCAATGGCCACACCTTGACTTGAGAGTTATCTTTTTTTTGTAAGTAAAGATATATTAAATAAAAAAATTATACAACCTATGATTTATCTCCAAGTGTTTTTCCAACTTGGAGATAAAATCATAGACGCGGGGACATACCCCGAACACCATAAGGCAACACATGACTCCAAAATAAATAAACGAAAACATAGTCAGGTAGGGAGGACAAACATTCTACAATTAAAGCTAGCACTGTCATAATAATCAACAGAGCCAGGAGTAGACCAAGCTAAATCGAGCAAATGGCTAAACCAGCATTAGTTAAACTCAACTACATTGCATGAGGGAAGGCAAGTAACCCAACATCACAAAATCTGCTTCTGTGCTTCTTTAATGACGCACCAGCTACATCCCCAGCCACATCACACACAGCAAAAGCAGAGGTCTCCTGCAACATATTCCTACCACCCAGCAGCTTCTTCTGAATAGCAATACACTTTGGCCAGCTGCATGAGCAGCCGAAGGTGTCTTCTTCAGGCCAGAGGAGGCAGCTTCTGAATGGGTTTGAGCAACAGTCTAAATGCATTAACCACTCATCCAGAGTAATCTGCCGTGTGAAGCATCGGCTTTTGCCAGCATCAGAATAGCAAATTCACACCATCAACAGCCTACAGTACCACCAACAGCCGAACTACCAGGTACAAATTCAATCCGACAGTTTGCAACAACATCAACACAAAACAGATGAAAGCACCTCATACAGCAGCCCTTTGTATTTGGAAACCATTTATTGCTCACAGATTGGCTACAACCCGAAACAGCAAAGATATATACTACTCCAGTCCTGCAGCAGCCCTTGGCATTTGCAGCGCCTCAGCAGAAAGACACTCCAGAGTTGGCAACCTGCTACTGCAATTTCAAGCAAGCATCAAAACAAAACTTCACTGCACACCAGAGAGTTAACTTATGCACATCATCCTACTTAATTTTTTTTACAAATGGTACCTTGAATACAACTCAATCTTAGAAAAAAATTGATCGCCTGATCCGGGAACAATCTAGTCGAATTCTTAAAAAAACATATACAAACTCACAGATAATCAAAATGTCTTTAATGGTCACAAAATAACTCCTAAATGTGACTATGTACCGGATAAGCTCAGCACCATCTCTCAATAGGTGACTCGCTTGCAACGTTGAAAATCGACCGTTAGACCTTCTTACTAATCCTTCATTGGGACTCAAATGACACATATCGTGAATGTAGAATGGAACGAAATTACTGAAACAGTTTTCCATGACAAAAGATCCGTCTCTAATTTCATGAGCTGTAATTGCAAATGCTCCACCTGAAACCATCTGTCTCCATTCTCGACGTCTGGAATCAAAACGCATGGGATTTGAACAATAATTTGACAAATGGCCTATTTGACCACAATTGAAGTAGACTCTATTCTAATTAAAGCAAACTTATTATGTAAAAATCTCTGATAGAATTTGCAAGCTAACCTTTTAAACTGAAACTTGGGGAGAAAAACCTTGCTTCATTTGACTTTCTTTTATCCTATCCTTTTGAGGATAAATGAGTCCATCCTTCGAGCTCTGATTCCAATGCTCTGATTTCTTCCAGAAATGCTTCTCCCAAAGCTGTTCCTTCTCGATTAACAGGGTATGGTCCAACTCCTCGCAATAATTCTAAAATCAAAACGACACCGATTTCTTCCAAATTTAGTCTTCAAATCCTCAACTACTATCCTGTTTTAACAAATCTTTCAGATTCTTCAGTCTCTTCCTAAGCATTGACTTAGGAGGCCGAAACTTAAACTCTTTGTCCATCGATTCTTCAATGAAAAAAAAATTACAGGAATAATTATCCACCGATCACAACGATGAGCATGAATGAACAATCCTTGAGTCTTCCTCTTACTCTAGTCATAACTTCAAACCTCTACATGATCAGCATCTTTGTTGCCAATAAAATCAGACTTGCACTCATTATCCTTTATTCTGGTAGACGTTGTCCACCAAAACTCCACAGTTTCTCTTACCAAGAGAAACGAGTTGACTTAACATGACATTCTTCATCTTTATATGTGACTTCCAATTTTGAGGAGTCTTCATTTCCTCACTCGGACACAATGATCACTTCTCGCTTTGTGCATGCCATCCTTACACAGAACTATACTAATCTCCTTTGTATCGTTTCAATTTTATCTGATGCCTCCGAAGAGACATTCCAAGCAATCTCCTCATTCTCCTAACTCAAGATAAGGGGCTGGAAGACCTACTATCGGCTTGCCTATAACTATTCGACCATCATTATCACATATGGACCCACCTAGGATTTCGAACCACTATGATCCTTTATCCAGTGAGATTTTGGATCAACTAACTCTATCACCTACTTCTCTACCGGCCAAAACCTCCTACTCTATGAGATTTCGGACTGACCCGCTTTATCACCTACCACTTTGCTAGCCAAAATCTCCTTCTTCTCTACGAGATTATAAACCGACCTACTTTATCACCTACCACTCTACGGGCCAAAACTTATATATAACCGCAGAAACCAGACAAAATCTCCTTCTATCGCTATATCAATCCACTCATTATATCGCTCGCATGACTCATCCTGATTATTTGATCATCATTCCAATCTGAACCTAAGACTCCATAACTCAACTTTCTGATTCAAACCCAAGCCTCCAAAACTCAATTTGTTTTACCATCAGCCAAAGTTAGTACTTATCATACCCAAATATTTAATCAAATATTTATCCAAAATGGTTCAAAATGTCTCTTCTTATGACTTTTCTCTGATACTATTTCTTTCATGAACACGACCCAAGTAGGTCAATTAATTAATTAGTTATAATTCTTAAAATTTTAAATCCTAAATAAATTTAATAAATAACACTAAATTTTAAAATTTGGGTGTGATAAACCAATACAGAAATGGGACCTCATAAATTAAAAATTTACACAGTACCTCATTGGACATCCGTCTGGATAAAATAATCCTAACCTATGTCAAATAGTCGTAAGGAAAAAAAAATCAAATAATAATGGCTACACATCCATGTAAAGAAATCCACATAAGAAATCTCAATGCGCAATCCAAAGGTCCACATGTAGCCTACTTCAACGCCAAAATTCAAAATTTAGTGATAATTTTGTACTCAAATCAAATATCTAAATTCAAAAGAAATATCCAAATTAAAAAATAATCATCATCGAGACGTATATATATATATATATAAAAGAAGTGATCCAAATCGATTTTAATGGGAAAATAGCCAATTTCAATGTCCAATCCAAGTCCAAGTTTAAGTCCAAATCTAAGGCCAAATTTAAGACCCAATCAGCTTTAGATTTAGAGTTGAATCCGATAGCCAGATGATCTAATAGCGTGTGAAGAAGTCGAAACAACATCACAACAAATAGTCTAAAGGTTTAGATCAAAATATATAGTTAAAATTATTTGTATGAGATATACCAAGGCTCATCTGTGGATAAAATTGACGAATCTGAAATCTAAATCAAAATTAAAGTTCAATACAAATCAATGTAGAAATATAAATCATGTATCAAATTTGATTTTTAATTATTTAAAGGTTAGCTTGAGGAAGGATTACACACTCTCGATAACCTTAGCAGATATCAAATATAAATTAGGCCAGCATGTTTGGCCACCCATGTATCCTATCTCCTATGGGTAAGGTTGCTCACTATATTTTACCATTTAAAATTTTGGATGCAATCTTCAAGCTTGTCAAATTTATTAGGACGTCCGAATATATTATAAGATTAAATCAAATCATCCAAATAGGAAGGGTAACTACTCCAAGTCTTTCCTACCGACAGAAAGAGATTTCTAAATACCAAATATCTCGTTGTCAGGAGTTGACTAAAATATCTAAATTTAAATCTAAATATAGTGACCACAACCCGACATATGTATATAAAAATGTATGGCCTATACAAATTTCATGCATATTTTTGTATACACATTCTAAAATAAACGTATACAATATCTGGTAAATTATTCAGAGTTTTAAAAAACTATTAAACCTCTGAAATCATAAAACCTGTACCAAAAATCCCTAAATCATCCAATGAGCCATACATGCATGTTGAAAATAAATAAATCAGGTGTAAAAAATACATGCATGTTAGTAAAACTATAAATAGTATCCAAAATACACCAGATATTAAATCAAATCAATAATAGGGATTACAGATGCTTACCTCGACTTTATTCCATGTAGATTTGCCAAAAGGATACTCCGAGGTACCTGAATCGGGCCCTTTCTCTGCCGACGCGTGCCCTTTTTGTCTCCTTGATTGCATCATGTTCTGCCTCTCTCTCTCTTCAGGCTCTCCTTCACTAACAGCGGCTTCTGCACAGGCGACGACGATGACCACGGCGGCAACACCCGGCGATAGTGATGGTAGCGAACGATGGCGCATACAGCCGTCGGCAGCCTCCTCTCTCCACCGCGCCTCCTTCACCCATTTTCTCTCGATTTAACCGATTTCTCCCAAAATCAGTACAGCAGTCCCAAAATTAGCATCAACAAGGAGAAGGGAACGATTTACTTAACTTGATTTCATCCGTTTTCTTCGGCAATAACGACGACGATGGCGGTCGTTTGCTTCGGTTCGCGATTCCCTCCTCTACTTACATTAGTATACAAAATGGAGGGTAATATCATGCAGAGGGATTCGCCGACTTCAATTTCCAGTGTCGGCATTCCGGCGATGGCGACAGCCTGCACTGATCTCTCTCTCTCTCTTTCCTCTTTTTTCCGTCTTCTTTCCTCCTTATTTTCTTTTATTTCATAATCTACATCGATAATTGGACGACAGTATGGGTGCACCTCGGGCACCAACCCAACTGATCCAAATATTCTTCAAAATTTTATAATATTTAATTAATTTTTACCACGTCTAAATTATCAAAAATCATAATTAATATTAAAATAATCTAAATGGAGATTTAGGATATTGTAGTAACTCATTATTAATAGTCATGGTCTAAAAAATAGTTCCTTCAGATTTGCTATTCAAAGCAGACATATTAGCGATCAACTTCAAGCAATTGACTAAATTAGTCAATAACTCCCACATGTAAAAAATGTGTAGTAACTTCTTTGTTGGAAAACTGTTAGCAACTCTTCTTTAAGAGAACCGCCAACAATCTCGATGAAAAACTGACAATAACCACCCAGGATAATTGGCCTTGTGCATTTATAATACCAAGTCTCATTAGCAATCTAAGGGCATATTTGAATAAAAAAATATTGGGAGAATTTCATAATCATCTAATCTTTGAGGTCTTAGACTTCACTTACTCTTATTGTTTGTTAAAATCTTAGTCCAATACACATAGTCTACACTTTTATTGGCCTCGTGCTATAGCTAATCACATTCAAAATAGAAGCTAAAGAGATTTTATGGGAATTAAAAGAGTGTTCAGGTAACTAACCAATGCAAATTTGGATGAGTATAAATGTGCTAAAAGGAAACAGAAGGTCGCGAGGTGAAAACTCAAGCATATGAGAACATGTATAAGCGGATAAATATAAAAGAAAACAACATGATGCCTTATGGATTAGCTAAAGCAAGACCAAGAGAAACAAAAGTCTTGAATTAAGTGGGAATTGGCGTGTATGATGGTGAAGAGCCAGTACTTTCTTGCAAATGAGGATATCAAAGGGAGATTGAAACGTTGGTACCACAATCATTTTAAATAGGTAGGAGAATACTGTATTGCAAGGGTGGCATAGTGACTTTAAAACGACTACTACTATCTGTATATTAGTGGTGAGGAAAATAAAAAAGCAAAGAAGATGATATTAAGAAGGAAGTTGAACTAGATGATGTCTCGGTGGAGTTTCAAAAATGTATAGGCAAGAAGGACTTTTATGATTGATTAAATAGTTTGACAAAATTTCAAGTAACGAGAAGAGCGCAGAGAGTGCAATAGTACCCATTTACAAGAACAAAGGGAATGTATGCCATCTATAAAAGTATAATGTTGATGACTCACATGATGAAGTTATAGGAAATGTTATTAAAAGGAAGCTCAGTGGCATGCCATTGTATCAGAGAACTAATTTATATTCATTTAAGAAAAAATAACTACAAAGTTGCATAATTGCTAAAGTGCAAGAGAGGGTATAAATAAAGAAAGCCAAAAGGGTTTTTATGTGATGTTTATTGATTTATAGAAATCATATGATAGTTTCAACAAAAGTCTTATGGAAAATTTTCAAGTAACCAAATGAGTTTTGATTACACAACCCAATCAAAAATATGTATATAATATAGTAGTGACTTCTGTAAGTAAAATGCAAGAGAGTTTTTTTATCAGTTATGATTGCTTATACTATGGGTCAGGTATAAGCATGCATTTATTTGCTTTCATAAAGATTAGTCAATGTCGTATATCTTGACGAATGCTTCATATATGACAATTTTGTGAATAAATTAGAGAAATGTTTCAGGGTTTTCTGTTACTAGAAGTATCACATCCCAAAACCTAATTCCGATATTAACACAAAATCAATATTAATTAACTAATTAATTATTAAAATAACATTCAAACGTGAACTCTATGTCGATACTATGATCGACCATAAATAGATAACACAATATTATACACAATAGTAATATGTGAAAGTAAATAAACATCCATAAATTTGACCGAATAGAAATCAAAATTACCGACGATACCAATCCAACATTAATAAATGGACAAATAATACCCAAATTATGTCATAAGATTACAATAATCTTTAAATTGTAATACAATATACTATCCATATTCAAAGATATCGACTAATTACATCATCTAACAAATTCTAAAATTGTCCAAAGCTGTCCAAACTAAAATACTACAATCTAAACAATCAAAACATCAATAAATATCATCCAAAACTATCTAATCAAATAAAATACAGTATTAGACCCGTTAACCATTGTCCGGACACTTCATCCACTCTCAACTTACTATTCGACATTTAACATACATTATTCCAACATTCTAAAGCTATTCGAAAATCAAAATGTAGTCAACTATTGTCTGAAACTTGATACAACATATTAAATATTATTTGAACTGAAATTAAAGATGAAATTATAAAATTAACTATATTAACCATCAATTAGAACTATTAAATAGCATTGAAAACCAATAAAGCACTAAACTAAGCTCTTTATATTAACTTGATTTCTCAATCCTAATCGTCTGGTAAGAAGTGTATCTTATCTGAGGGGTAAATAAAATAGTGAGTTAAAAAATTTAACAAAGCACTATATACATCAAAGAACATGCATACTTTCTTACTTAAAAGCATGTCGAAAGTAATAAAGATCATGATATAATGTAATTTCATACACATGTGTAAGAAAACCTACATGGTACATTTTTTTCAGATTTCTTTTCTTCTTCTTTCTTTACCTTAACAATCAAAACATACTTAATACTTTGTTTTCTTTAAGGACCAAAGCCAATAGGTCTTACCAACTAAAGAATAGGACGATTGAAGATTAGATTGTGTATGTTTCCACATAACTAAAGACTATACACTTCTATTTATGACCTAGAGGTGAACCATCTATATATTACCCTATAAACAGGGCTAGACACTCCTCCTTAACTCGTGGTTATGTAGGGTCGAATATCGATATACTACCATAATATACTAACGCATGTTGTAATATACTACCCGCTGAATATAATCTATGGTCTAATGTTTAATTTAGAGAAATTTTATACTTCTTAATTCGTAGTTCACAATCATTTGGAGAACGGTGTAATATTTCTTAACATAATTGTAGAATTTTCTTCTATAATTATTTATTCTCATGCACATATTTTTACAGAAATTTAGTCATTATGAGATTTTAACATATCAAATGCTAATTAACATGTGATGTAATAAATCCATCAAGTTATGCAAATTTTAGCAACTGATATATAATTCAGTAAGTATAAAGGATTTTCTATGATGTTTCAAAACACATTTTGTATATATTTATCAATTTCCAAATATGTCAAACTATTATACGCGGAAGTAATCTTAATGGTGCAAAAAAGCTTAGGTGGATACATCAAAATAGCAACTTAACACTCAATTCTGCAAGTTTAATTTATATATATCACATTCAGGGCCAATTTTATAAATCTCTAACGTAACTTAAGACCTATACTTAACATTAAAGATATGCAGAATACTATATGCGATTTTGGATCATGCTAGACTTATAAATTCTATAAAATTTCACAATTTCAAACATGCATAGCAATGGTGCAGAAAATCAGCTTTGTGGTTCATTTTGCAGCAATTTTTTTTTATAATATATAGAACTTAGGCAGATTTTACAAAGCCTGTAAGTCATATACTCAACAATTTTTTACATGTAAAATGGCCTTTTACAAAATTAAGTTTGTAAGACCATAATATTAGGTTTTTAGAGCACATTTGTAGCTTAAAGTATAGAAAACAACATATACATTCATCGTACTTAACTTAAACATAAATTTTCATCAAGCTTTGCTACAAATTGTGAGAAATCAACATGCATGTTAAACATATTACTATATTTTAAATTTCAAAATATATATGAGTATTTAAATAAGAAAATATTTAAAGAAATCAACAAATATCAGCAACAAAGGAAGAAAGTTCAGAAATGTACTTTCCTTGGCTTAGATTTACTCAAATTCTAACTTGGATCATCTCGTATTTGGATTTCTTGGCTTCCTCTTTCTTCCTTTCTCTCTTCTCCTTGACTCTCTCTCTCTTACTCTCAAATATTAGAAGAAAATGACAGAAACAAATTGAGGGTATCTGTTTATAAAACCTTGAGCTCGAGCACCACTCGAGCGCGCATTGGCGTGGGTCTCGAGTCTGCCAAGTTTGAGCGCAGCTCGGATGTGTTTTAGGCGCGGTGCCACTGTTTTCTGAGCTTGAGCGTGTTAAGCCTACTTGGGCTCAAACCCAAATTCAAACACGCATGAGGCTCATATTCAACTGATATAATTTTGACTTTTTTGATTTAATTTTTTCACATTCTTTGATCTTAATTTTAATTATATTAATTTAATTAATCATGATTATAATAATTTAAAGACTTGGGCCTTACATTTTTTGTATTCTTTAAAAATTTAATCCTCAAAATTTTTTGAGATTAAACATTCCTCGATAAAGAAATATATGTCTAATCCTCATTAACCGTCAATACAAGGAATATATTGTGAATATCTCATAAATTCGGCGGCAACGCCAATTTGTAGGCTATCTAACCGATCATTTTCTAAATTTCAAACAGTCCAATGAGCATCGATTTTAATTTTCCTTCAATCCCAAACCTGGATATTCCCTTCAATGGAGATTTCTTCAAAATACATGATTACCTACTTTAAATCTGCAATTTGATTTTGAAACCTATCAATTATGGGCCCACATACTTTCGCTTCGTCACTCTGATTGACCATCTGCTTGCAGGTGAAAGATTAAAGTAGGTAATCTTCATGCAAATCTTCCTAAAATTTCAATAGAAACCTCGGATCATGATCGAAAACTACAATCTCACAATCATAATCCTTAAATAAGTTCTTCCACCTACATTGTCGCATTTTTAATTCTTTTTTTTTTTAAAAAAAATAGATACCTCAAGTTCTTAGGATTTGAATATACCATAAAATTTCTATAACAAACCTTGTAATTGATATTTTAATTCCTATAATTCAGACGGGACTATTCTATGCTGAGTCCTCAAAATTGGTGCCGACCCAAATCATAGTTTTAATAACTACATCAATCCCGATCATAAGGTGATCCATGTAAATCCTCTAAAAAGACATTATTAAACTTACACACTATCCAAATATCTTTAATGACTACAGAGTGATTCTCAAATATGGTCACATATATTAAATGAGTTCGGCACTCATTTATCATCAAATGACATACATGGAAAATAGATATTAATCCCATCGTCTCCCTTTCAACTCTTCCTCAAAATTTAAAAGATTTGCAATCCAAAATTGAACACAAAACAAACTTATTAAAATAATCCACTGCAACGTGTTCACATGCCAACTAATCTATCCCAAAATGACACTAAAGTCTGACATATCAAATAAAAATCAAATTTGTCTGCAATTCATATCCATTGCCAAAACCAGATATCTAGGGTGCACAACACCCATGATCAAAGAAAATCTTGTAAGTATCGACACAACTAATGTCAAGTTCATGACCCTTAAAATAATGAACAAATTTAGAAAACGCAAATGAATGTATGGATTTAAAAATAATACATGAGCTGAAATGTTAAAAATTAATAATTTTACCTTCCACCATAGTAGGTGACACGTCCGCATATTTGGCCTCACTGTGAAATCTTAACCTAAAGAACTTAACTTCCTTACTGTCCATCTCGTAGGATAAGGACAATCTTTAATATATGGCTAACCTGATCACAATTAAAATAAGCTCTCAAAATTTTG
This sequence comes from Nepenthes alata, assembly GCA_028571085.2. Classification (NCBI taxonomy): domain Eukaryota; kingdom Viridiplantae; phylum Streptophyta; class Magnoliopsida; order Caryophyllales; family Nepenthaceae; genus Nepenthes; species Nepenthes alata. The sequence continues at coordinate 16,837 of JAOVVI020000343.1, forward strand.
TTACACAGCGTCTCTCCTTTGGATTTTTTTACAATGAGAGCATATGGAAGTTGACGATTGTGGGTCTGATACATCCTGAATTTCAACTCTTTTTGCTTGCTTTAACTTTTTGTAGGACATTCCTGATCCCAAACTTTGACTGGAACTTTGGTCTTCATGGTTAGTTAACTTCTTCTTTATAAATCTTTTCCTTCCCAGCTCTATTTCAATCAAGAGAGCACGATCTAACTGGTCTCCATATATCCTCAACTACGAAATAACCAGTTGCCTCTAAATTTTAACTCTTAATCCATGTAAATTTTTTTTACCTTTCTTACTTCATCATGCACCAAATGTAGGATATATCGAGACAATTCTGAGAACTTGACATCAGATTTTGTCACTGTTTGATTTCCTTGCTGCAAACAAGTGAACTTGTCCTCCATGAACATTTTCCATATCTTTTTATCCACCACGTTTATGGCTCTTTTCTTCATCGACTACCAATGGTCGGCTTCGTTTTCTAACTTATATGTGGCAAGCGTCACTTTATCCTCTTCTGGATATCGGATTACTACATATACCTTCTCAATTTCTTGGATCCACATTTCAGCCTTTGTAGGATTTCTGTCATCCAAAAATTTAGGCACTTACTCATTAATGAACCGGTCATAAGTTGTCCTTGGGTTCACGGGTGCTGAAATTTTCTTCGGGTTATGCTGACCTCGAGCCATCAATTCCATCACCTCTGTCATCCTTGTCATACTATTTGAATATCCCTTTTACTGGTTTTGGTGAGTACTTGGTCTTTCATGGATTCCATGTCATGCCATCTCTTAATCCTATCACCAAAATATTAATAATTAGATTAGATCATCCCAACCAAACTAATTAATCAACTTAAGACCTCAACTCCAAATTAATCAAATTTGGACCTCAAATCAAACTCAACCAAACTTAGGCCCCAAATTGAAATCCATCAAACTTAAACCTTAAACTAAAATCAATCAAGCTTAGACCTTAAGGCATCTTCTTACAACTTCTTTGATACTATTTTGTCACGTCCCAAAATTTGATTCCGATATAAACAATAAATTAATATTAATTAATTAATTAATTAATCAATAATTGGACGTGAATTTCACGTTGACACCACGACCGATCACAAATAGATAATGCAACTTTATACACATGACCCAAACTCATTGCCACATCTTTTTTTGGTAAGTAATTAAGATTACATTAAATTAATGCAACATATACAACTCTCTATTCTAACTCTAAGTATTTTGCAAATTTAGAGTTAGAATAAAGCCGTTAGGGCATACCCCGAGCACACCGAGAAAGGAACATGGAATAAAAAATGAATGGCAGCACACGAAAAACCTAATGCTAAAACATCGATCTTCAAGCCCAAAGACGCCTTAGTACTGAAGACTGCACCATTGTATTCTTTCAGCCTCTACATCATAGTCATAGATAATCTGCCCCCCAACCGGGAACGAGAGAAAGAAATATCGAAGTGCCCTTTAAGGGCAATCTGCCACGTCGGACATAAAAGGAAACAATCCATTTCTGCAATCGTGAGAGTAAAGACTCTTGTGTCGAACCAGGCCAACCGTCCACATCAGTCATCGCTTACTTCCACACACCCATGCATGTCCGCCAGAAAGCTCAAACCTCGTTAGTCCAAGCTGGCAGCAAAAACACTACTTCGTCCATTCAGCAGGGAGTCAAACCGGGCATTTGTGAGAAACCCAACCCAAACAACGACCATAAGACTATCACGCCACATTTGCCATGAAAAACATGCCAAATTTCAGAGGGCTTAAAGCCACGTAAGCCCTTAGAGAAGTGACCAGAACCAGAGGATAACAAACCAGAGGACATCAAATCGGTCCCCAAGGAGACCGGTCTAAATTTTTTTTTTAAATAGAAGGCGACGGTCATGTCGTCACTTTCCAACCGGAAACAAACCCAATCCAACATGAATCTAAAAATAGGGCAACAAAAGCCACTCAGCCTTATAGTGCACTACAAGCAACAGGACACGGAGATGGTTAACGAGCAAGACCTACCACACCGGTCCACCTAAATAGGGGATCCGTAGAGCAATAGGGCCCAGAGCTCAGTCCAGTCAGCAGGAAAAATAATTCGGGATATGTATACTGAAACCTACCCAACCAGCAACTCACTCCAAAGATGAATTGAAGGCTCACCTTAGTTCAAAGCGCTACCTCCATGTCAGCCCATAGAGACAGCACAACAGAGCGCCAGAGCGAAAGGCAGAGAATAGTAGATCGGTCAACAGGTTGACCGGCCATAAATTGTTTTCCTTTTCAATCTTGACAGCCACTCCCGCAGCCAAACCGAAAAATACACTTAGCAAATGGCAACAATCCAAAGATGCTACGTCAGTCATTCCAAACCGGCAAAAAATGCGACATACAAACCCACCGGACGAAACAGAGCAGACCAGGCTAGCAGATTTCCACTCTGGGCAAAGGTGCACACTGAACATGATGTTAGGAATTGGGTAACATCCACACCAGTCCAAGCTGGAAGCCACCTAAAGCTACTTGAGATAACACGAGGGCATGAAGCAGATAGTCCTAGAGGACTGTTTAGTCCAATCAGCAGGGACATTAAACCAGTAGTTGTGGGAGGACCCAGCCCATCCAGAATCTCAAATTTGTCCCGCCAATGACGGAATGAAGGCGAAAACTTCCATGTCAGCCCTATGAGCCAGCTCAGCTGAGCAGTCTAGAGCAAAAAAAAGCAGAGGACAGCCTACCGGTCTACCAGTGACCAGTCAAAAACTTTTTTTTCGGAAACGAGGAGGGCATAGTGAACGCCCACGCCAACAGCCTAACAGGAATGGGAAATCAGCAGCAAGAGATCTGCACAGCAATCGAAAAGCAAAGTAGGTGAGCCCAAGACCATCCAGGCAGAGAGATAGGGTCTGAGGATAGTAGAAAGAGGATCGTAGCCATACAGCAGACCACAACAAACTATCTATTAGAGCTAACCATCCGACCTTAGGTTCATAAGAGGGATGATCCATCTAATCAGAAAAGCTTTGCCCCTTTGCACATTGACAGCGGGAGAGATCTCCAGTTTTCCCCGGACTGTAGCAGAGATCTAGTGGCTCTAACACCGATCCCATTCAACACGACGTAGGATCTTAAAAATGAATAATGTCTGTATTATATAATATTTTAACATACTGTAATTTGTAAAAATAAATAAATATCCATAAAATTGACCAAATGGAAACCAAAATTACTGATGATACCAATCCAACATCAATCAATGGACAAATGACTTTTTTTTTTGTAAGTAAATCAATGGACAAATGACACCTAAATTATATCATAAGATTACAAAAATCTTTAAATTGAATTGCAACCTACTATCCCGATTCAAAGATATCAACTAATTGCATCTTCTAACAAATTCTAAAGCTGTGCAAACTAAAATACTATAATCTGAACAATCAAAACATCAATAAATATTATCTGAAACTGTGTAATCAAATAAAATATAGTATTAAATCCATTAACCATTGTCTGGACATTTTATCCACCCTCAACGTGCTATTTCACATTTAACATACATTATTCTGATATTCTAAAACTATTTAAAAATCAAAACATAGTCAGCTACTGTTTCAAATATGACACAATATATCAAACATTGTCCAAATTGAAATTAAAGCTAAAAATATAATTTTAACTACATTAACCATTGTTCGAAACTATTGAACAGCATTGAACACCAATAAAGTACTAAATTAATCTATTAATATCAGTTCGATTCTTCATTCCTGATCGCATAGTAAGAATTTGTGCATCAAATCTGAGGGGAGTTAGTAAAATAATTAGGAGTGAGACAAAAGTTCAATAATGTACTATATATATATATGTGAAAGAATATGCATACTTTCTTACTTAAAAACATGTCGGAAGGAATAGAGGTCATAATCGGATGTAATGTCATGAATATGTATAGAAAAACTTACATGATATATTTTTTTAGATTTCTTATCTTATTCTTTCTTTATCTTAACAATCACAACATATTTAATACTTTATTTTCTTTATAGACTAGGGCCAGTAGGCATGACCAGCTAAATAAGCAGATAATCAAAAATCGGATTGTATATATTCCTACACAACCAAAGGTGTAATTCTATTCAAGATCTAGATGTGAGTCATCTACATATCACCCTATAGATGGGGTCAGACGCCGCTTCTTAACCCCATAGTTATATACCACTATAATATATTATTGTGTGCCATAATATATTACCCACTGAATATAATCCATTGTCCATTATTTAACTTAAAAAAACTTTACATTTTATTTCTTAATTCTTGGTTCACACTCATCTAAAGAATAATTTATCATTTGTTGACATAATTATAGAGTTTTCTTTTATAATTCTATATTTATCCACATAATTTTATAAAAATTTAGTCATGATGAGATTTTAACATGTGAAATACTAAATTAGTATGTGGTGCAATAAATTTAGCCAGTTATGTAAATTTCGGCAAGTGATACATAATTCAATAAGTATACCGGATTTTCTATGATGTTTTAGAACACATTTTGTATATATTCATCAATTTCCAAATATGCCAAACTATTATACATGGAAGTAAGCTTAGTGGTGCAAAAAGGCTTAGTTGGATACTTGAGAATACAATTTAACACTTAATTCTGTAAGTTTAGTTTATATATATCACATTTAGGGCCTTTTTTATATATCTCTAGCATAAATAAGAACATATACTTAACATTGAAGACATGTAGAACACTATGTGCGAATTTGGGTCATGTTAGACTTACAAATTCCATAAAATTTTATAATTTTGGACATGCATAACAATGGTGCAAAAAATCAATTTCATGGCTCATTTTACAACATTTTTTTTGTAGCATGTAGAGAACTTATACAGATTTTGCAAAATCTATAAGGCATATACTCAACAATTTCTAACATGCAAAAGGGTCTTTTACGAAATTAAGCATATAAGACCATAATATCAGGTTTTTAGAATACATTTGTAATTTAAAGTGCATGAAATAGCATATACATTAATTATACATAACTTAAGCATAAATTCTCATGAAGCTTTGCTACAAATGGTGAGAAATCAACATGCATGTTAAATAGATTACTATACTTTAAATTTGAAAACGTGTATGAGCATTTGAACAAGAAAATGCTCAAAGGAATCAATAAAGATTAGCAACAAAGGAAGGAAGCTCCGAGATGCACTTGCCTTGATTTGAATTTACTCAAATTCTAACTTTGACCACCTCAAATTCAGATTTTTTAGCTTCCTCTCACTTTTTGTCTATATTCTCCTTGACTCTCTTTTTCTCTCTTGCACTCAAATATCAGAGAAAAATGACAAAATCAAACCGGGGGTGTCTTTTTATAAAGTCTTGCGCTCAAGTGCCGCTCGACCCCATGTCGGGCACCACTCGAGCTCGAGTCGGGCCCAAGATCTCGGGTCTGTCGAGCTCAAGCGCAACTCGTGCGTACTTTAGGTGTGGTGTTATCGAGTGTGTATAAGGCCTACTTAGGCTCAAGCCTAAATTCAAGCACGCATTAAGTTTAGATTCAATCGGTTCAATTTTGACTCTTTTAATTCAATTTTTTTTATATTTTTTGACCTTAATTTAATTATATTAACTTAATTAATCATGATTATCATAATTTAAAGATTACAAGAAGATATCACTCTAACACAATAGAAATAAAAAGTTGACTATCATGCTAACTATACCAGATGGAGCGGTGAAAAAATGCATACTAAATTTGCTCAGAAACCCTCGTACTAGAGTTTTCTCTTCAAATTCTGTGAATTCTTAGCATGCAATACAAATGCTTTTTACAGAAATCTAGCTATGATGAATTTAAAAATATAGAATGCTAAATTAGCATAGTAGTACAATAAATTTCAGCAAAAATTCAGAGAAATCAACAAAATTCATGAAAATAAAATTACAACAAATTTTATCTCTTCTACAAACAAGCAGGGAATTTAAACTAAGTTTTTAGAACTTATAAGGTAACTTTTAAATATGCAGTCATTTATTCATAATTTCAGGCATGCAAGATAGAATAATGTAAATTTTAGTTGATACAATCAATGTACATACACTTGGATATAAAATTCAGGCATAATTGCAGAAGAGTAAGGAAACTTTTATATGCTTGTTAAACATAAAATTATAGTTTCAAAATTATATCTTATATGAGTATTTAAAATAAGAAATACTTAAAGAATTGAAAAAAAAAATAACAACATGAGAAGAAAAGTTTGAAATATATTTGCTTTACTCCAAATTATCAAAATTCTAATTTTGTCCACTTGAATTCAGCTTCTTTGGCTTCTTACCTTTTTCTCTCTTCTCCTCTTCTTATTCTCTTACATCTCTCAAATTCTGTTGAAAAATGACATAAAATCAATCGGGTCCCATATTTATGCAGGAACAGCACTCGAGCACTGGTTCTGCATGTGCCAGGCATTAAGGCTTATCATTATGGACCACGAGTGCTGCCTCGGGTGTGCTTCGAGCATGTACATTTTGACTTCACGCACTTGGGTGTCTAGTGGGTATGCCACGAGCATGCCTATACTAGAATTGCATACTCAAGCGTCAACCAGTCATCCCTCAGGTTCGGTTTCTATACCCAGAACACGCATAGTACACGTTGGGCGCTAGTCGAGCATCCTTTAACTTAATGTAATCTGGTTTAAATTTAATTTTTGACCCAATTTTTTTTATTTTATGATCTCAATTTTAATTACATTAACTTAATTAATTAACATTATAATAAAATTTAAACTCGGACCTTATACCAGTGGGTTTATACATATAAATAAGAGCAGATTAATGTAATTACGAATGAAGAGGCATGCTATATATATATATATATATGATTAGGCCATTGATATAATTAAAATTATGTGATGCATATTTATAGGTATGCATGGGTATAGGTATATAAGTATGGTGTGAATATTCTCGATGGGTGTATATTTATATGCTCATACGGGTAGATATATTTATATTTATATAGATGGAGGATGATGTAATTTATATCATAAGTTTTAATGATAAAATTAATAGTGCTTAATTATTTTTATGGGAATAATGAGAAATCGGTCAAGATGGAATTGAAATAAAAGTGGTATTTTGTATATTTCATTCGGTAGTGATATGTTAATAAATATTTTGTGGCCTTAGAAATATTATTAGTAATTAGGAAGAATCAACACTAACCGGATAAAATCTATCTAGCCTAGGTGCATGGCGATATCTAAGCGGATGTTCAAATGTTAGTGAGACTGAGTTAAGTTTTGTGGTTAATAGTGGATTTTGATGTTAGTGGTATCGTTCAATGTTGCAAGATGTGAGCCAGTGGGTTGATATTATTCCAATGTTCATTGTATCTCTGATTCTTTCTTGTTTCCTCAATGATGATCTCCTTTGCATTAGTCTTGATTGTGTGAGTATAATCGTTGTTAGTACCAAACGATACTTCTATCATTGTAATTGTAAAGCCTTTTTTACGTTATACTCAATTGTGTGAGTATTCCAGTTGTTGGCTTCCTACAATTAATGTTGAGGCTATATGAAAACACTATGATATCACGGAATATGAAACCTACTGTAGTTATAGTCATCCAATATTGATTTTTGTATCATGGTGGTAATGAGGTATATTGCTTAGTATGGCGAGATATTTTTGGCCATGCGACCATCGTAAAACATGATATCGAGGATATCATAGCAAGGGATATTGATTTTGACATATAGAAATATCTTCCGTACTAGGTTGAGTCGAATGATAGTGAGATGTCTGTATTTGGTTGGGCGGAGTCTCTGTATTATGTGAATAATGTATGAGGATACTAATGATTTCTAAATGTATGGAAGTTATAGAACATTAGCATTATCTGTATTATGAAGCACTAAATCTATTTTGATAGTCTCGAGGATATATATTTTGTGTGATATACTTTTTCATATAGAACTTATATATATTATATTGTAGATGTTTGGAATATTCAATAATTAATTGACTAGTCATACTGCATATGTGAGGTAGTTAGATGCACTTGGAATTGTCTAGTAGGTTGATGAAGAGTTGCCCAAGTATTGAGAATTGCAACTAAGTGATGGGGGCATGAATTTATTAACTTTAAGTTTGCAATTGTCAAAAATAGAGTCCTTATAAATTCTTATTGAGATTTTTTTATTATGATGTGAGCATATGTATAATTGTGGAAGTCATGATTGTTGTTTCGTATGATGTGTTTGGCATATAATATGTTATATATGGCACACAGTGCCTGCGAGTTTTTATATGACATTTTGAATTTTATGCAATTTATTAATTATTCTAACAATAATAACTAAAATTCAAACATAAAAATAATAAAATTGAGAAAAACTAAAAATGAAGATGAAAATGACAATTGAAAAAGGAAAAACTAAAAAAAATAAAAAAAAAACTAAAAGAAAGTAAATATAAATTAGTTCACTAAAAAAATAAAAGATAAAAAATAGAAAAGAAGAGAAAAATCAAAAAATCAAAAGAATATTTTTTAAAATTTTTTTTTCCACTTCCTCATATTTTATGTTTTTTCTATACCACTCCTACTTATCATCCTATTTTTTTTATTTTTATTTATTAATATTTAATTTTATTCTTATTCTATATCCATTTCCCTTCAAATTTTCTATATTAAAATTTGAAGTATGCTTTCTTATGGGGCTTGTAGCATTATAGGTCAACCAAAACTCAAGCCTATATCATCAACGTGCTAGGAGGGCTGAGGCCCAGCGAGCTCCTATGAGGCATGAGGCCTAGGCAGCGCCCTGGTTGGCCCAATCACGGCCCAGCTCATGACAGGTAGGCAGCGACAAGCGCTAAGCAAGCCCAACAGACAACCCCACATAGACCGATCAATCATAGCACAGGGAACCCATCCAACTCTACAACCAACAACCCGACCAGAACAGAGTGTGTATGCAAGAGACACCTATCATGATAGTAGAGGCAGCCTGACAAATGTGCCCGAAAAATAGCCCACAAACATACAACCATTCCAAAATGACAATTGATATTGGCGGCTCCCACCATCATTGGGATAGTTTGAGGAATCCTAGCGGGATAGCTATCAGTAGCCTATGCATTAAAGCTGTGCTGAATCGATACCAACATTACAAATACCCCTTTACCCATGCCCGTGAAAGGGGGGAGGAGAACAACCCTCGCTGGCAAGCGCCCAATGCAATCTAAGAACTCTTTCTTGCTCACAAGATTACCGATTATCAGAGGGAACTCTCCCCCTCTCTCTTAGAAAGTCAATCCCCGCCAAGTGCAAACCACTAGAGCCAAGTCTTCCGTCAACACTCCCTAAGCCACTCCCCATCGAGCGCTGTGAAAGAGGGAGGAGAACAACCTTTGCTAGCGAGCGCCCAGTGAGATCTAAGAACTCTTTTGTGCTTGCAAGATTACCGATTATCATAGGGAACTCTCTCCCTCTCTCTCAGAAAGTTGGTTCCCACCTAGCGCAAACCACCGGAGCCAAGTCTTTTGTCAACGATCCCTAAGCTGCAACTTGTCAAGTGCAACTATTGGAGTCAGGTCCTTTGCCTTCATTCTCAATCCCCTCACTTGTGCATCATTGTAATTTGCATCCTCTATTTTTCTCTTATTTCAGAAAAATTTCTAACTTAAACTTTAAATGATATATCGATGAGTAAGCCTTACCAATCGTCTAACCTTTTATTTATAGTTGTGTTGTGTATGACTCAAGTTATCGAAGACAATCAGCGGACCCGCCTTAGTTGGACTTGATGCGGAAGATTAGGAGACTCAATAATTCGTACAACCCGAATCTAAGGACACATAACTTTCTATTATTCAATTTTTTATATTTATAATTTTTTGCAGTCCAATATTTTTATTTTTTAATGCATCTCTAGTCCATGGATTGTAATATGGATTAGGGAGCCACTCGATCTTTTACTGCAGGTCAAATTCAAGCGGATTCAGTCTCCATCACTACTATCCTAAAACTTATGCGTCACAAACTGCAAATAAGAGGTCAAAGAATTGACAAGATTCACTCTCTGGAATATCCTCCAACACTCAAATTAGAAATCTTTTTTTAAAAAATAGAAAGATATGATGATGTTAGATAATGTAAAATTGCATGTAAATGGTGGATGTGAGAGGACTAGCTCATGTTGGTGCGCCCAACTTGTGGTAGCTTGGAGGAGGATTGGGCTCTTTTTTAATTGCACGCGGTCGGTAGCCCACTAGTATTGCACTTAAGAGGGAGTAGCTTTCTATGGGGGAGAAAGGACTATGCTAAGAAGGAGAGTTTGGCTCTTTCTTTTTCTCCATGAGCCTTTCTTGTGGGCGATTTTTCCATTGAGAGTTGCTCTCTCCTCATCTTGTGGACAACAAGGAAATTTATAATGCTTTGCGAAGAAAGCTTTGGAGCCAAGATTGATGATAGGTGTTTCTCCGGGAATAGTTGGCCACTGGGCATTGACGAGAGCCACCGTGTCAGATGTTGTCCCATGGCGTTGATGCGATCATGGCTGGTGGTGGCCAACAAGGGCCAAGTTTCCCCTCGCGTGAGTTGGTTAGTGGGCACTACGGTTCCCCATAGTTGACCACCAACCCCATTGGTTGGGACTTTCCGTGTCAGCATCTTCTGCACTGTCACACTGCTATCGCTGCAGTAGAGGGTGGACTTTGTTGTGGTTGATGGAGTTGTAGAGGCTATCCCGTAAGGTTAGGCAGTTGGTCCCCAATGGGCTTATACGTAGTAGATGGATTATTTGGACGATTTTTAGGTTTGGCTTTTGTGTTGGGCTTTGCTGGCTAATGGTCTAGCCGCTAGATCATCCCTTGTCGTAACTAGATTGACCCATGTCGTGGTGGACCCATCACTTGCCCTCCACCCTTGGGAGTAGGGCCTTTTCAGTCTTTGGTATGCCAGATGATGGGACGTTGCCAGCAAGCTCTACACACACACCTCTTCTCGAGATGCTTCAGTTCACCGGTTCTGGAGTTACATCCCTTCCCCGGGCGCTTTGCAGCCTTCCTTACGTTGTTGCAGGGATTCGATACTTTGTTTGGAAAGATTCTACTTTGAACCGAGACCTAGCTCCGATTCCTTGTCGGCAATCGATGGACTCGTCTTTTCACTGAGAGCTCGCTATCCTCTTGCTGTGACTATAAAAAGGGGGAACCCTCTTACGCTTTGGCTCAAGGTCCATCATTGTACCAATTAAGCAATATGGGAGCTCAAATTTTCCTTAGTCTTTCCAAAGTCTTGTGCTAGGATCAGGTGGGGTCCTAGAAAATTCAAAGACGAGGTTGGCACTTGTAGCGTTGCCATTGTTCTGGCTGTTCTTGTGCCGCCTCGACCCAATCTTGCTGTGACTATAGCACGCTATAGTGGCCTAGGAAGCCCATTCTTCGTCCAGGATCCCTGCTTTCTGTCCAGGAGCTTTTCTCTCTATCTAGGAGGCACACGGCCCGTCCAGGAGACCCACAGCTCATCCAAGAGCCCCGCTCTCCGTCTAGGAGACCGTGGTGCATGCAAGAGCCCCACCCTCTGTCTAGAAGTCCCACAACTCGTCCAGGAGTCCCACTATTCATCTAAGAGGCCCGCTCTTTGTCCAGGAGGCCTGTTCTCTGCCTAGGAGATCCGTTCTCCATCTGGGAATCCCGCTCTCCGTCCAAGAGCCCCGCTCTCTGCCTAGGAGGCCCACTCTATGTCCAAGAGCCCCGCTCTTCATCCCAAAGACCTGCAGCCCATCCAGGAGTCCAGCTTTCCATTTAGGAGGCCCACTCTCTGTCCAGGAGGCTCGTTCTCCTTCCAGGAGCCCCGCTTTTCGTCCAGGAGCCCCACTCTTCTTCAAGAACACCAGTGGCCCATCCAGGAGACCTACCCTCCGTCTCATAAGCATTAAGACTCTCATTAACTTGGTGCAACCTAAAAACATCTCTTAGCTAGGCATATGTCCAAGATGCCTCTCAATATGTCACACCCCAAAGACGCCACTCAGCGGGGTGTGCACCTCCAAGACACTCCACGTCGAGCGTAATCATTGGAGCCAAATGCTCCAATATTACTCAGTTTTCCTCACATAACTGTATGCACGCATTCTCCCATATTTTTGCAGATTTTATTAACCCTCTAACATCTTATTTTTAATTGTATTATACAGGATCCAGGTTATTAAATATGAAGATCATACCCCCCTTAATTCAGTCCGACATAAAAGATCAGGTAACTCTCTAATTTGTATACCAATCAAAATACAAGGACGCATTGGTAAACATGAAATTGGAGTTTTTAAAAATAAAGATGAACAATGAAATAAAAAAATAACTGTTAAAAAATAAGAAGAAGAATAGAAAAATAGAAAAATCTAATCATGAAAAATAAAATTAAACAGATAAATAAATAAAAAATTAAAAATTAAAAATAAAAATAAATAAAGCACAAATAAGTAAATAACTATATTAGTTAAGAAAATTAAAATATAAAAAATAAATAAGTATCAAAACATAAAAGAAAAAAAATAAAGTAAGGAAATTAGAAAAATTATAATAGAAAACTAATTCAAAAATAAAATAAAATATAAAAAATTAAAAAAAAAATAAAATATAAATGAAGTAAAGCATAACAAATAAAAAAGAAATGGAAGAAAAATATTTTTTTTAAAAAAATAAACGATGAAGTATAAAAGAAAATCAGAAAAGATTGAAAAAAATAAAAATCAAATATCAAAATAAAAGAAAAATAAATGCAGAGGGGACAATAAAATGAAAATATATTTAAAATGCAAAATAGAAAATTCGAAAAATTAAATATCAAGCATGAAAATTAATGATGAAGAATAAAACGAAAATTAATGATGAAGAATAAAAATAAAATATGAAAAATATGAAAATAGAAAAGTAAACAGAAGATGAAATAAAATCATAAAAAGAATTAAAAACAAAAGGTGAAAATCAGAAATGATGATTAAAATAATTAAAACAAATATTAAAAATAAAATAAGGTATAAATAAGAAAAATAAAAAATATGTAAAAAAAATTAATTTTAAAAATAAAATAAAAATATAGAAATTAAGAAAATTGAAGAACAAATAAAATATAGAAGATTAAAAAGTCAAAAAAAAAAAACACTAAAGTGAAGAGAATAAATAATAAAATGAAAACACAGATAAATAATTTGTTCAAATGATTTAAGTACAGGTAATGATAAAAATAAAAAATAATTAAAACTGTAATATAAAAAAATAAAATGAAATAGAAAAATGAGAAATGGAAAATGAAGTTTTTTTATTTTTTCACTTTTTTATATATTTATTGTTTTTACATATTTTTATTCTTACTTTTTTGAATTTATTTCTAATTTGTTTCTCCGTTTTGTTTTTAAAGTTTTAAATTAATTTTTTATTTTATTAATGATTTTTGCATTTAATTATTTAATTTTCATTTTTAAAAATATATCAATATCTCTAAATTTTATATGTTTTTATTTCCCTCCTTATTGTTTATTTTTTTCTTACTTTATGTAAATTTTATTTATCAATATTTATTTTTTTATCTATATGCCTTATGTTAAAATTTTAAGTATATTTTTCTACAATTATTACTTTTTATTATTTAATTTTTTTATATATTTATGTCAGTTTTCGTTTGTTATTTTCATTCTTCATTTCTCATTCTTCAAATAAAAGTTGATAAATAATAAACAAATTAAATAAATCAAAATTAATTATCAAAATAAAAAATAAAAATTTTAGAGGATTACAATTTCAAAAATATATAGTTATTTAAGTCAAAGAAAAACAATAAAGTATAAAAAATCAAAACGTGAAATTGGTGTTTTAAAAAATAAAAAAATAATAAAATTAAAAAATTCTGTTGAAAAATAAGAAAATAAGGAATAGATAAATAGAAAAATCTAAACAAGAAAATTGATAAATAAAAAAGATAAATAAATAGAAATAAAAACTAAAAGGAAAAAAAAATAGTGAAAAAATAATAGCTAATAAAATTAATATATAAAAAATAAAAAAAAATCAAAAAACATAAAAAAAGAAAATATAAAAAATTCAAAGATGAAGTGTGAGAATTAAAAAATGTGAAAAGAATTCAAAAAAATTATAATAAGAAATAATAAAAAAATAAAACATAATATAAAAAATTAAAGAGTAAAATATAAAAGAAGAAATGAAGAAAAGTATTGAAAATCAAAAAATAAATGAAGAAGAATAAAAGGAAAGTATAATATAAAAATTTTAAGAATTTCATAATAAAAAATAAAAAAATTATATAAAAGAAGAAATGAAGAAAAGTATTGAAAATTGAAAAATAAACGAAGAAGAATAAAAGGAAAGTATAATATAAAAATTTTAAGAATTTCATAATAAAAAATAAAAAAATTAATAGAATCAGAAAAAATTAAAAAAATAAGTTGATAAATGATAAATAAAATATAGAAAATAAAAAATATTAAAAATTAAAAATAAATTTTTAAAAAAATATATAAAAGATAAAAATAAATAAAAAACATAAAAACATGACATATCCAGCTCTTTGTCCATGTGACCTGTGGCCCGTCCAGAAATCGTACTCTTTGTCCAAGAGGCCCACTCTCTATCCAGGAGGCCGTGGCCCATCTAAGAGCTCCACTCTTCATCCAGAAAACACACAACCCATCCAGATGCCCCACTCCTCGTCCAAGACACCCCGTGGCTCATCCAGGAATCCCGCTCTCCATCCAGAAGGCCCAAGGCTTGTCCAGAAGGCTCGCTCTCCGTCAGTGAGGCCCGTTTTAACGGTCGGAAAGCCCGCTCTTTGTCCTAGAGGCCCACTCTTCGTCCAAGAGCCCCGCTCTCCATCTAAGAATTCCGCTCTCCATTTAGGAGGTCCACTCTCAGTCCAGGAGGCCCGCTGCCCATCCAGGAGACCCACAGCTAGTTCAGGAGCTCCACTCTCCGTCTAGGAGATCCACCCTTCATCTAGGAGGTCGTGGCCCGTCCAAGAACCCCACCCTCCATCCGGGAGGCCTATGGATGGTCTAGGAGTCCCACTCTTCATCTAGGAGGCCTGATTTCCTTCCAGGAGGCACGTTCTCCGCCCAGGAGATCTGTTCTCCATCCAGGAGTCCCGCTCTCCGTCTAGGAGATCCTTTTTCCATCCAGGAGACCCGCTCTCTGTTTGGAAGGCCCATTCTCCGTCCAAGAGGCTCACGGCCCGTCTAGGATCCCTGTTCTCTGTCCCAGAGACCTGTGGCCCGTCCAGGAGTTCCACTATCCGTTTAGGAGGCCTATTCTCTATCCAGGAGGCCCGTTCTCCATGCAAGAGGCCCGCTCTCCTTTTAGGAGTCCTTCCCTCTCTCCGGGAGCTCTACTTTCCTACTAGAACACACGTGACCTGTCTTAAAATGTCAAATAAGATGCCCCTCAGTCGGGCATACTTTTAAGACTTTCCTCAACCGGGATTACTTTTAAGACTTTTCTCAATCTGGTGCACCTCTATAACGCTCCTCAGTCAGATGCACCCCAAAGATGCCTCTCAACCAAACCAAGCGCACCTTCAAAACATCACTCAGCTAGGTTCACCTCCAAGACACTCCCCATCGAGCATATACACCGGAGCCAGACCCTCTAATATTATTTATTTTTCCTCACATGAGTGCATTCATGTAGTCTTATATCCTCGCATCTTTTTATCCATTGATAAAAATTTTTGATATGAGCATCCTAAAATAAATTAAAGAGTGAGTCTAACCAATCTCTTGACATCTTATTACGGACGAAAATCAGACTCACCTCAATTCAACCCGACGTGAAAGATCTAGTGACTCTAATTCGTACAACAATTGGAATCTAGGGACATATTACTAAATATAAATGATTTAAGTATAAGCTATGAGAAAAATAAAAATAATTTAAAAAGTAATATAAAAGGTAAAATGAAGTAGAAAAATGAGAAATGAAAAATGATTTTTTTTTCATTTTTTCTCTTATTTATATATTTATATTCTTCACATATTTATTGTTACTTTTTTGAATTTATTTTTAATTTGTTTGCCGGTTTGGTTTTGAAAATTTTAAATTAATTTTTTTTATTTTTTAACAATTTTCCGTTTTTTATTATTTAATTTTTATTTTGTTAAATATTTTAATATATTTAAATTTGATATGTTTGTATTTCTTCCTTCATCGTTTTATTTTTTTTTTTCACATTTTACGTTAATTTTATTTATCAATGTTTATTTTGTTATGTATTTGCCTTTTAATTTTTAAGTGTTAAAATTTTAAATATAATTTTCTACAATTATTACTTTTTATTATTTAATTTTTATATATTCATGTCTTTTTGGTTTGTTATTTTCATTCTTCATTTCTCATTTTTTAAATAAAAGTTTACAAATAATAAACTAAATAAATGAATAAAAATTAATTATTAAAACAAAATATAAAAATTTATAGAGTATTAAAATTGAAAAAAGTATATAGTCATTTAAGTGAAGGAAAAACAATGAAGTGTAAAAAACTTAAACATGAAATTGGTGTTTCTAAAAAGAAAAAAAACAACAAAATAAAAAATTTACAGTAGAGAAATAAGAAAAAAAGGAATAGAGAAATAGAAAAATCTAAACATAAAAAATAAAAAATTAAAATAAATAAATAAATAGAAAATAAAAATAAAAAAGTAAAAGGAAAAGAAAATAATGAGAAAATAATAGCTAAGAAAATTAAAATATAAAAAAATAAATAAATATCAAAAAACAAGAAAGTTAAAATATAAAAAATAAAAAATAAAGCATAAGAAATAAAAAATGTGAACAGAATTGGTAAAATTATAATAAAAGATAATAAAAAATATATATATAATATAACAAATTAAAGAGTAAAATATAAAAGATGAAATGCAGAAAAGTATTGACAATAGAAAATAAAAGATGAAGAATAAGAGAAAAGTATGATATAAAAATTTTAAGAATTTAACAAAAATGAAGGAAAAAGTTAATACATGACATATAAAAGATAGAAAATAAAAAATAATAAAAATTAAACATAAATTTTTTTAAAAATATATATATAAAAGATAAATATCAAAAAAAGAAAATAATAAAAAATTAAATAACAAAAGTTAAAAATCAAAAATTTAAAAAGATCGAAAGAATAAAAATCAAAATTTAAAAATAAAAAAAAGATCATAAAATGAAAACAAAT
>JAOVVI020000344.1:0-27442 GCA_028571085.2 Nepenthes alata
GCCTTGGGTTCCAGTAAACAATGGCCATGGGCGGCACAAATAACCAATACTGGCAGTAGGTGTCCGCCGCCAAAGGCAATGGCACCACCGGGAACTGGAAAACGACCAGGCGATTGGTCATCAATGGCCAACCAAATTAAGAAATTATAATTTATTTTTATTTTGCATTCTAAATCTGTTAACTTCACGTTTATTTGAATATTTTAATATTATAAACTGTGTACAGAAGTAAAAGAATTTCAATCACATAATAATGAAATCCTCATCAAACATGCATAAGAAAATAGATGAAGCTCCGTCAGATATATATATATATATATACAGATAGAAGAAACGTCCAACGCTAATTACAGACAATTTTTCAGCTTTTTTCTGTTTACTGGGTCATACATACAAAGCGAAACACACTACAGCAACCAAAAAAAAAAAAACCCACCAATTAAAGTTGAAGCATCCACACAACAACAGTTACCTCGATCCAATTAATCCATATGAGATAATGGTGAGGAAGGAATTACCTCATTTCGACCCCCAGCTGGCAAAGCCAACAGCAACAATCTGAAAGGCCTGCTGCTTCAGTAACTGGAACAACGGCAGATCATTTCTACTGTGACCTGTATTATGAAGCCACAGAGAAATCATTGATTGTAGCATGATCCTGGACCATACGGAGGACTTCGACCGTAATGGTTTGTAACTGGTGCAGCCTGAACCCCGCGCATATTCAGAAGGCATCTAAAGTAATGCAACCTGGGTAATGCCGTTTCATTAACGTTGCCTCCAGATATGGCTTCCCTCCTGCTCCACAACCGCTCTATAAAGCAAGTACAAGAATCAGCACAAAGTAACAGACCGCTGACCGCTTAACCAAGAGATGATTGTTGAACAACTACACCCCCCCTACTTGTAAAAACCATTCGATAAGACAGGAAGACAGAAATGAGAATAATACAAGCAGCATAACTACGTGACAGCTAGCAGAGATGTCTTCAAAAGTAGATATAGGCATAAAAGTCGTACAGACACATAACAAGGAAAATTCAGTTGTTAGAAATGCCAAAAAAGATAAAAATAAACAAAGAAAAAATCACCGGGGTCAGACAGGGAAACTACCAATATCCATTATGCTCAGGATCAGCCCTCAAAACCGCACACTCACTAGCCTAATTGATGAAGAGGAAAAGAAGTAAGCAAAGAGGAAAGATCATCGGCTGATTGTTTAATGATATACATGAATGCTGACATGTACTTCTGCCACTCAGTAGCAGAATCCTCCTCTCTCTCTCTCTCTCTTACACGCACACAACGCACCCACAAATTCATGAAAGGATGGTCTATGTATCACTTGTTCACACTGTTTGCATCATCATGCCCACCTTCTGATGTGAGAAATGAAACTCTTACTCCATCCCAACCCCCCTCCTCTCCCAAACTCAAAAGAAACACATACAAAATTATGCTTGCAGGATGGTTTATGAATTGCACGCTCAATGTTCAGCCTCTCTACATCAGCAGCCTACGATTTCAGTGTGACATGTCAAACTGCTCACTCCTCCCTTCCAAAAAAAGAAAAAGTAGTAAAAATTCCAATGATACCTTAGAGGTTGATGGGGATGATGAAGAATGATGGAATCTGATAGATGCATACCTGCAGCTGCAGCAGCTCTAGGCCATATCGTCTGCTGAACATCTGAAGTATCAACTGTCTCGCCCCACATGCAAACTTCTCCTCCAAGAACTAACTTTTGTCCAGAAACATCGTTTATTCCCTCCAAGGGTTCCGCATTATAGACACTGTCCCAAGGAACATCAAGATGATCAAGATACCAAACGCCCTGATTGCTGAAAATACATCTGAAACCTTTCGCAACAGCTTTTGGACAGACTCCAGGGCCCAACCTGTAAGAAATTCAAATTTATGAAACACTTACATTCAACATAGCTTTAAACCCATCAAAATGCCTAGATGAATATCATATGCTCACCAGTTATGCACAACTGTCCTCGGACTAAGGTTTGAGGCGAATGAGTTGAAGGTTTCTTCCCTGAAATTAATAAATTCAAGTCCATAAATAATATCTGGTCACATAAATTATTCCATGTGAACAATACCAGTTGTAGATTCCCTTACTAACTAATAAATACTTGCACCTGCAGAATTGACTATCATTTTCTATTGAAAACAAGCATGAACCATAATTTGTACCAGCTGATATCCTTGATGTTATTCAGTATCCAAAACAACTAAAACTCCATAATTCATACCGGCTGATATCCTTGGTGTTATTCAGTATCCAAAACCGCCAATACTCTTGACAGGCAAGAAGATAAATGAAGTAGAGAACTTTAGACATGGATATGAAGCAAATTTCATGCACCTGTAAAGCAACTTACCAATTGACAGGAGTCCACCCCTTTGAAATTGCTAGTTCTTGGGCTCTGAGCACAAAATATTTATAGGCATCCTTGGGAGTCATGTTATGATCACCCAGCCTGCATTTGAATCATGTTGACATTCAGAATAAACATGAATAGTGCATTTTTTTCCCTGAAACTGAAAAAAAAAAAGCCTCAAAAGGCCACCATTCCTTTGAAATGGAAACTGCCACCAATGCCACAAAAGTGACAAGCCTGGCTATATGAAACCTCACCGTTGTGCTATTTTCAGGGTAACATCGAACATGGAGGGTCATCAATCCTTATCCACTACCTTCGTCCAATTCCTACCTATCTCCCCCCACTGTCAACTGGCCCAACCTCAATTACTGGTACATTTTATTTTCTATGTTACAAGTGTCTAAATCATCATGAATTAACGTATCACATCAGATCCAATAGGAGCTCTAAATAAGTAAATGCATTTAAGTTGAGCAGAAACAAGAAGTGGAAAAAAACAACTGATATGTAATGAACAAAAAAAAAACCTAGCTATAACTTCCTCTACAAAATTTCCTAAATCACACAGTTCACAATCAATTACAAGGCCTCTAAAGCTACTTAATAGGAGGCATGATATTAATTTCCGAATATAGTTCCAGGCGAAGTTCACTGATACCAAGAGTGATGATAGCGTCGGCATTTGAACACAAGTTATTTCTCTCGATGATAAAAATGCGCCCTAGCAACAGAGAAAAGAGATCTAGGCAGGAGCTCAAGATTAGGAACTCTTGAAATACTCGATAATGTTATTTTCCTAATAATTGTGCTAACTTTGCATTTCGGAAATTCAGAAAAGGAGATAGGATTTTGTTTACCTCATTAGATACTTGTACTATATTACACCAGATTAGTTGTTTTGTCTTGCTACACTGTCTGTCACCGAGATTGTATTGTAATTTGCAGCTCTTACAAGCACCCAGTCTCTTATTAATGACAATTATTTCCTGGATGTTAGTCATAGTCTAATGCATAAGTTTCGAATAAAATACAATTTACTATGTCCTCAAACCTCTATCACCTCTGTTCTCCCTTCGTTCCTTCTGACTTCCTGATGTCAAAAAATTTTCTTGTTTATTGTTGTCTATACCCAATACCCAATTCTCCTAATTTTTCATCCTGATTCCTCAAATCACATTCCCTTCCTCTTTTTCTCACCATTGTAGAAATTGTACTATATGGATGACTAATAATTGCTACCAAATAAAAGAAACTAAATCAGCAGCTTATGGTTTGGTTGATGCTGATGCCATACTAAGCAATCACAGCATAGGTGTCAAAGCTGTCACAATAAGACAATACTTCATTGACAGTTTATACATCACAGAAGAAACATAGGATATGTTTAATTGCTGCTAAAGAAAGCGATAATTTCTGTTTTACATGCAGTGAAGGGTTAATGATCTCAATAGTTGACCCAGTAATTCAGAAGTACATTGCCAAAAAAAAAAAGATTTCTTTAAGTTCTCAAAAGTGTTGAGAGTCCAGGTATATTAAATGGATTCCACGAGGATGGGTTCAACAATGGCTAAAATAGGCAAATCTTTGGTTGTGAATTCATTTTTATCGCTACAGGGTGGGTCTGTCCAGTTTTAAAATTTCTTTAGTGGTGTAATTGCCAAGTCTCCAGGCTGAATTTCTTTGATAGACTTGAGACAAATGAACCAAATGGTTATACAATCAGGGAAACCACAAAAACGGTTTGACAACACACAATAAAAATTTCTAAATATCTCCTGCACAAATGGCTCCCACTAATATTGGAAAGGCTGATTTGCTTCAAAGGAGTGCCTTATGGGGAAGGATCCTTATTTCTTAAGGCTTAGTATGGTGGACGATCTCTCTCCAGTTGTAGGCAACCATGATCAGTGGACAAATCTCATCCACCTACTATGAATTAATTTGAGCAACAATGAAATGTGATATCTCCATAGAAAATAGCCAGCAATCTATTGCCAGAAACATAGAATTAGAATTCAACGTCTAGGTTCAGGTCAGCACCTTCAGGTTGATGGAATTCTATATTTAGGACATGGGGTGGTGATATCACAAATGTGGAATGGTATAAGCCGTGAGTTACAATGCTCAACGAATACCCTTTTTCATCTAGCTCGATGGACGGCAACCGTTTAATGATGGTGGAAAAATGGTTCCAACACTGTTGGATTTTAAACTAAAGTCTTTATAATTCCAAACACATGATGGGCGACATAAATATTGGTGAGACTACGTGTAGCAGTATTGATGAAATGCTTAGGCAAGTGAAGGTGATACTGTTCTGATATAAACAAAAATATAAGAGATTGGTTATGCAGGGCTGTAAGGCCAAACAGAGCCCCTAGGAGAGAGAAAAAAATTACTTAAATGAGAGAAAGATGCTTGAAAAGACAAATAGGATTACCAGATGAGGGCTGCATACATCAACTTAGACACATGAACTTATTTATAGATTTCCTAGCAACACTTGACAGTACTCAAGAGATTATGCAGAGAAAAGAAAAACGAGGATAAAACCAATTTCAATACACCCTCTTGTGTGAAATGACATTTAGAACAAAAGCGCCCGACACATGCTAGAACATCAAAGGATAAGACTCTAAAGATTTTTCAGATGTTAAATTAATATTACCATAGCCATAACTTAAATAAAAAACAGTCCAACAAAGTCATCATACGAACACAAAGAAGGTGGCATTGGGATAAATGAAGACAATTCCAAAAGCATTTATGAAACCTTCTGATGAAGTTTCAGAACAAAATTTACAATAGTAGCATGGCACAAATTGGACAGTACAATACTATCTCCACATTTACAAGATTCCAATTTTGAGGAGAAATATAAGGAATTATGAGTAGTATGATGCCAAGAGCAAACAAACTCTCATACCTCCATGACAGTCACTGCAAAGTCAACACAATGGGCATTACACGCTGCTCTACTATTTTCCACTGAGAACATCCAGTTCTAAAACATTTACTGGCTGACAAATATGACATCAAAATACATAACTTGATAGAAGTAAACGACTAAAACAGGCAAGGGACTGTACCATTGATTTATATGCGGAGTAGAGCTCCAACAATCTGTCAAATGTTGTAGCAACATTGATCAGTAGTCATTATGAAACACAATTTCCATTTCATAAAACCACATAGAAACCAGTCAAAAATCTTTTTATGCAAGCAAAATGTTGAAGACAAATTAGGTACGTCAAGAAACCTCCAGACCCAAAAGTTAAAATGTTTGATGAAGATCCAAGTATTATTTTATAGTCAACAACCCCTTAAACAACATCCTTTTGGGCATGACGTGTCAGTTAAGCACAGGCCCATCCCACACCATATGTTGAGAAATAGTTCTAAAAATTGCTGTTTCAATAAATAAACTTATGATTCGTGATCAACAGGGTCTGATAGCATGCCAAGAAACCACCCACCAAAAACTATCGTTGTTAGGTGAAGGCCCCAATAACAGCTTTATACTCTAAGAACATCAACCACATTTTCAAGTATCAGTAACGAGAATAAGGTGGATAAAAGAAACAATTGGGAAAGAAGTAACAGAAATTAAACAATAACTCTTTTTTTTCTTTTTGGTGGTGAATGTAACAAGTAACACATTAACCACATTTGCCCCTTTATTTCAGCCTGAAGGTGGGAAAAGAGGAGAGTAAAAATATGTGAAGAATCCTATAGGTTTATCTAATAAAAAGAGGGACCCAGCACACTAGGCTCCGAAATCATAGGTTTAGAGATGATTAGATGTATGCAACCACATCCCCATATGACAGAAAGGCCGATACATCAAGGGAAGTGCATTGATAGCAATAAAAAAAAAAACCCATGGATTTCTGTCTTCACCTTGTTTGCATACCCCAAAAAACCTTATTACCTTCACATGGATGATACTATATATATGAAGATAAATGGTCTAACTAACCTGTATGAACCTCGTCACCACCCAAATGGAACAGCTCAAAGGGAAAGATTTTCCTCAAATCTGTGAGAAGAGACAAAAAAAAAGTCAAGAATGCCAAAAGAAGAAAAAAATTGGATTCTTTAGTTAACAATATTTAACTGTGGTCTGAAGGTCTAACAATCAACAGCAGGAATTACAATATGGCAAAATTAAGAGCATAGCAATAATAAAAGCTTCAGTTAATGCATCTCACAGTTTGATTTCAATTAAGCTTGGGGGGAATATTTGTGGACCAGAATAAACCAAATCAAACTAAGCCTTTTCCCATTAAATGGAATCGACCACATGGATTCGTCACTGAGGTAACATGACAAGAGAATGTTCAACAACAAAAAGAACACCTTTCTTACAAGGTGTAATGCCCACACCTATGCATTTGAAAACTTTGGGCAGTTGGGCCAGAAACATAATCCCCAATTCTCTGCATCAAATGAGATAAGTAATATTCTTAACTCAGACACCACCACACGTTAATAATTAAAGACAAGGGATACTTAAGGTGGTGCAGGACTGAACAAGATAAGAAAGCTACTTCATACATCATTTATTCATATAAATTTATACCTAATATGATGCTGAACTTGGTAAATGAAATGGTTAAATAATTGAAGAATTGGATCTACAAGAAATCACATTTGATGTGATAGGTAAAACACACACCAAAAGAATTGGCTTTCAAGCGGAACAAGACATCACATTTGATGTGATAGGTAAAACACACACCAAAAGAATTGGCTTTCAAGCGGAACAAGACAGGCTCTCAAGTATTGTACTAAGGGAAGAACTTAATATCCTATTGCCAATCATGGAGAAGAGATTTTCTATAGGTATTTTCTATTGAGAAGTTTTCGTTCCATCAAGTCTCTCAATATTGGAAGGCTTGTTACTTCAACTAGTTTCGATGTTCCTCAAATGGATCTCCTATTTATTTGGGGGATTTCCCAAGCAGTATATTCTGGATCCAAAATTATATGTCTTAAAGACCACAACGGGTTTCGGTTCTCTTTTTTCCTCAATTGACTTCTAAAGTTGGATATTATTGAAAGAAACCATAATAAACACTTACTAATAGAAAATAAAGGACCACTATGGAACTCTAACAAGGTTGTTAGAACAACAGAATGGCAATAAAGTCAAGAATCTCAATAGATGCTATTGGATGTACTCACAAAATATCCGACAGGATCTATTAATAAACTTCCTCAGGCATGTCACGCCCATTGCTTCATTAAATGGGATTTGGTTTTTATATCATGTGGTGGGGGCTACTCTGAGCTAAAAAAACAAGAAGTTTGGATCTGGCCCTAGTCGAATTAATTAAAATAAAACAAGGAAGTTGCTTGAAGCTAGGATCAAAATTCAGTCGGCAGAAAAGGGGAAACGGTCAAACAACAGTAGACTGGTGACACTGCCCACTTGCCCTTGCCAATGACCTGGACAAAAATTCCCACCACAGAGACTCTTTCATTCTTTAAGTTGTGAACCAAAAGGTTCAAATGACGAAGTGAGAATCCAGGGCAGCCTCACAATATACTCTGTAACACAACTTTATATGGACTGCACGACATCGCTCATTTGTAGAGGCGTTAAACGCAATCCTTCAATGACCCTGATTCCTGATATCTCTTGCAGTTGATGAGACAAAGGATGTGCATAAGCCAGGCATTTCGAACCACTGTAATAACTGTCATTCATCTATTTATGCTGGCCTTTCTAATTCATTATACGTGGCTGAGTTCATATTCTGACCATAACCATGAAGAGTGGTGAAGCATTTTCTATTTTATTGCCACCTACCTGCACCTTGTAAGCTAACCCAATAACATACTACCATCTGTCTGTCAACAGTCCTAATTCAGCAACATTTTCTAGGTTCATTTGTGACTTTTTTCAATTTATTTACCTGACTATGAGCATGCCCCGGATTGTGGCATCCACATAAAACCCTCCAGGCTTACTCTCCACCAGCTTAGCTCTATTTTGGTCTATCTTTATTTCACGATGTGTGTCAATCCTCCACCTGCCACAATACAAGGAGAACTAGGTGCATTTCATAGTGCTTGGATAGCTCACATGCTACCTTGTTAACGAGATTGCTCCACTGAAGAACACAAACCAGGACATAACCTTTTGGTACTTCTAATTGGTGATGGAGTGTTCCAGGTAAAGGTTTCCGAGGATGGTAAGATAATTACAATTGTTATATATAGAACTTTAAAAGGTCTGTTAAATGAATGAGAAATAGATATATTGCAAAACCATTCAAGTCTGCAAATAACTTTTTTTTTTACAAGTGATGAGGGGTGGGGGGAAAAACTTATAACTACGACGTCTACAGGGCTTGAACCCTCCACCATTTGGGGGAAAGGAAATACCTTACTAACTTGGCAACCAAGTGACTAGTGCATGAAAAATACCTAAACATTTTAAAAGAATAATATATAGCAGAACCACAAAACAAGATGGAGGCCAAACCAAAAAAAAATAAAAAAAATCTCCTAGTTCTCTGATCCATTCACATAAAAATTTGCATTATCCCAAGTGATAAGCCATATCAACAAACACAATCCAAATTGTTAATACAAGCAGCTCAAACATTAAGGACATTCTGACCTGTCAAAATACCAGATACCACGTCAAAAGTAAAATTCTTTGCCACATCAAGTGGCTCCCTACAGGAAGGTGAAGGCCAAAGATCAGGATATCCAGCACCCCTGCAATAAAAAAAAAGTACAATGAAATTGACCTGGATCGAGGAGAGCATCTTGATTGGTAAGCACTGTTCTTTTTTTCCTTATCTGATACACGAGTAAAACTTGCAATATCAAAACATCAACACTTACACACTCTCTAAGACACCACCATAAATAAAGTATACATCATATTTTGTTTATCTCCTGGCTAAGGACAGAAATTTTCTGAACTGTTGACTGGATTATCTTCCATCTTATTACTCTGGGGAAATGTGATTTTAAGCTCAAACTTGATAGGTTATCACCCCAAAACACTGATCAACACTGCACTACCACTCACACTACCCCATGACCGCCTCAAGCACACACTTTAACACCCATAAACAACATGGACCTCATCACCACCAACATTACACCAGCATCATCGCCATCGTCATCACTGCCATCGTAACCAAGTCACCCTTACCTCATTTAAATTTGTTATTAGTTTCCATTTTATTCTTTGTATTCATTTTAAAACTATTCTCTTATTGTTATTTCACTAGCTATTCCTTTTTAGGCTTCCAACAGATTTGATTCAGGTTTTGATTAAAATAAAGTTAAGATTTATTTCATGAGGATCAGAACTTTTTAAGGAATATCTGATTTCACTAATTTTAAAAGGTATAACTTTTGAAGGGTATATTTGTTATTTCACTAACTATTTCAGGCTTTGATTGAACTCATGGATTAGGATTTTAACTTTTGAAGGGTGTATCTAATGTAGGACAGGAAATGGAAAAGAAAGATGAAATGGAACAAATTAGTTTTTCAGGTTTTTATTGAAACAAAGTTGAGATTTATTCCATCAGGTCTGAAAACTCAAGGTTTATGAATGTAACTATATCTGATGTAGGACAGGAAATGGAAGAGAGAGAGAGAAAAAATTAAGTGGACAAGAGAATAGACAGGTTTGAGGATATCCAATGCGAAGGAAGGCTGATAGAGGGCAAATCAATTCAATACAGTGGGATATTTCATTCACATTTCTTTCCACCAAGAATGCCTTATAGAACTATTTTTCTCCCAAATTTGGAGTATTCTACTTTCATGCGATTCACATATTCAATATGCAGTCAATTATCAATAATCAATAACCATTAAACCATTCAAATCTACAATAATGTAAGCTTTGGTGGCCTTCTAAACACCAAGATACAAATGTTAGGAAATGGGTGGAACCTAGTTTGCCTAAATTCTGAAATGAACTTTTGGAAGAATCTAAAAATCGTTGCTTTGAAAACTCAAGGAATGCAAGAGGAGAAATAGAGGCTCCAAAGAGAGACCTCGAAAAACCCACACAGGGCGAGCACAAATGCCAGCCAGCTTACCCACCCTTTTGCCACATATAGGTCAAAAATCAGAAGCATGTCGGTTGTTATCATAGATGAAAATATCAGCGGATATTTATCAGTATCAACCCTCATGATACCGGTATTTCCAAATACCATAATAATATCGTGATATGTTTCCGCCTTAAACATATCTAACTGATATATCAGCTGATATTTTCCTGTCGGCTTACAATTCCTAAAACTTTTTATCTTTCGATATATCCGATACCATTATTAATATTTTCATGTCTGATACTATATTGTCTAACATGTCCAATATAAATATCACCACAAGCGATACTGTTACTAATATTTGATCCATGGAAGATACAAGAGATATTGAACCAAAAAATAAGAATTTCTATGAAACTGTCACACCCACTAACATTTCAAAGTTCCCACCTGCATCGCCAACTACTCTCTCACCCCCATATGCCAGGCTGCTTTTAGCAGGCCTTGTGAAATTGACAGGCCAAGTAATGAATACTAGCTTTTCTCGACTCCAACCCACATAGCACACTAACCTCTCCCTCCCCACCCCTCCATGCCAGGCTGCTTTTAGCAGGAGCACTTCCACTTCCAGCACTAATTATGATTGGTGAATGAGCAATTTCAATACCACAATCTTAAGATCCATATGGTGTCCTATGCCACAACAATATCCTTTTCCCAAAGCCTATGGTAATAATTCCACAAAATGAGATATCCTAGATTTTCACGTGATAGCTGGCTGATGGATCAAACTAAAAGGCATACTCACTGGATATGTATGGTTTTGGTTTACCTTTCTTTAATGTTAATCCTCATCCAATTGAAGGGAGAGAACTATGGACAGACAAATTCTGGAGACAGAAGAAGTTAATCTCAGGATCCTCTAAGACACTCCTTTTGGTAGTGAAAAGTGAGAAGAATTAACATAATTGGTGACCCTATAAGTATTTTTACCTCAACAATTACTCATGCTTCAATACTAGAAATTAATAAAACTTTTCCTATTAGTATTTAAAAGCTTGCTTATTTGTAATTTCCTTACTTTATATTTGTTAATTTAGTAGATATTTTCTCCATATATGCTCATGTTTAGTAGATATTTAAACTTTTCCTATTAGTATTTAAAAGCTTGCTTATTTGTAATTTCCTTACTTTTTATTTGTTAATTTAGTAGATATTTTCTCCATATATGCTCATGTTTAGTTATTTTTTTCTAAGGGAAATGATTTTTATTATTTATAATAATATATCTATTACATATTCAAGCATAATAGATCAACATAGGAAATAAAGATTTATCTAAGTCACACAATTGAATTCAACTAAAAATACTTGAAAATGACAATTCATGATAATACATATTTCAATTTATCAAAAAAGTATTACAAAAATTCATTAGATATCTCAGAATTCTGATGTTATTCAAATTCTTGCACTTCTGTGCCTTATGGTCAACTTTCCTGTCTTTTCCAACCATTCATGGTTGTGGTTGCTGTAACTGTGACAATACGCTTGTGATACCTCGACAGCAACCCCATAGTGGCTGCAATCACGGTTTAAAACTTTGCTTTTATTTCTTCAACTAGGAATGTTCTTATATCAATGTTAATAAACACTAGCTTTATCTTTTCTCTTTGGTAAGTAGCATATCAGATTCTAGATTTCTCAGAGATTCATTTATTTGCACAAATGTGTTTGATTACTTTGCTTGAAGCTTACTCAATTCTAAGGCACCCCATGATTGCAGCTTCAAGATGGGCTGACTGAATTCAAATAGGAACAAGTTCCACATCTTCCACATATTAGATACAGCATCAAAGGTCCATTCCCAAAACACAAATGGTAAATAAATCAGAGTGGTCATTTTCAAGCACCTTGATCTTGTCTTTGTAGGTACCAAAGTAGAAATGTAGTAGTTCTCACATAGTCAAAGCAGAAAGGGAGGAGGAGGAGGAGGAATAGGAGAAGAAAGTCCCTGTCAGGAGCTTATCAGGGCTTCAATCATATAAAAATATGGTAAGGCAGGAAAGCTTAATTCGTAGAGTAGGGTTAATATCCAGTGCAGTCCGGCAAAGCCATTTAAAAGGATTGGAATCGTGCGTAATCAGCCTATAAAATGCACCTCTAAGATTGGGGACATGAAATATATAGAAGCAGATCCCGCAAAAACATTTAAAAGGATTGGAGTCATGTGTAATCAGCCTATAAAATGCACCTCTAAAATTGGAGGCGTGAAATATATAGAAGCAGATCCCAAAGGGACTAGTCCTGTTTAGAAGAAAATCTGGGAAAATGTACATTAAGATCAAATCACGATTTGGACTAAAAGCAGATTCCAAAGAGATCAGCACCCTTTACACGAATTCTTGGAAAAAAGTACTGGAGAATAAAATACGATTATTAACTCTGAAAGAACAGGGGCTTTATTTGGAATATGGATAAAAGGCGGCACCAAGATACCACATACCATGATTCAGCATGACCAGGGATGTCTATTTCTGCCATGACATGGATGCCTGCAATAAGCAATAGAGAGAACTTAAAAAATTATATACACACATCTAAAATCAAGATGAAACAAAGTCCAAACGGAATTAACTAAGGTTGAGATAACCCCTAAAAAGCCAAATTATAATAAACCAAAACTTATGCTTTTACCACCAAATTATATATAGGCGTGAGCATTTTTAAGCCACCAAACTCTAGGGAATAATCAACTGTCCCCTTTCGAACATGCTTGAGGACCCAAAGCAACCCAAACAACTATCCTTCCAACCTCTCAAACCCAAGTTAAATACCTCTTCTTAGGCCGGTGTTTCCTGTTCATCAGGGCCAAGGAATTGACAGGCCATCATCAGCCCCACTCCCTATGAACAAGCAGACCTCCACATGTATCTTTCCAAACACCATTATTTCATCATTCCTATTACACTACATGACATGCATAACCATTTAATAAAAAAGTCCTATTCACGTGACACAAGGTACATTTAAGACGTTAATACGATAAGATAAGATACATTTAAAATATATATCCCAGTAGAAGATAGTAAACTTCTAACACAAGAAAAAAATTTAATGATAATCCATAATACAACAAATATAGATAGATAAATGGGTCTGATGACATGGTTAATCTAACTATGTTGGGACATACATACATCAAAATATGCCCAGCCATAGCACATTTCGTTGCTAACACAAACTAGATCAATGATAATCTAGTGTAAGTCACATAATCAAAAGCTCACTGCGTTTTCATTATCATTCTTATTCCAAATGACCAATTCCCATGAATTCATTCATTGCATAAAATTTTGTTCTATATGAGAATTACTAAAATTCTCTCAAGCATAAAAATCACCTCAAAATAAAATCATTAAGGCATCTAAAATATATCATACATCAACACATGCCTT
Source organism: Nepenthes alata (assembly GCA_028571085.2). NCBI lineage: Eukaryota > Viridiplantae > Streptophyta > Magnoliopsida > Caryophyllales > Nepenthaceae > Nepenthes > Nepenthes alata. The sequence continues at coordinate 13,892 of JAOVVI020000344.1, forward strand.
CAAACATGTAAAATAAACATATAAATAAATACCTACATTGCATATATTCATAAAATATCCTCAAAACATGATCGGAGCAAGCATTTAGTATTACTGAAACAGTATACAAAAGATCAAGGAACATTTTGGAAGGAACATATTATCATAGACCTACATAAAATATGCCCAATGGGTTCTATCATCCACAGCAATACCGTCCAATTCTGAGCTGATTTATCACATCAGCAGAAGATGTAGCCAAGGACATAATCAAATCCTACGTATATGTTAACTCATCCATTACGCAAAAACATGAGAACCCCAGCATTCTTCTTATTGTCTTCAATACGACAATAAAGTTGTATTTCATCAATTTTCTAATTCCTTCCATATATTTAACGTGTCAATCCAGGCAATACATAGGCTGTAGTTGTAATTAATAAATCATGTACTTAACCACTATTTTAAGTTGCTTTGATCTAGAGATGGTATGATCGATAGAGACCAAACTATGCCCAGTGGGAGGACAATGCTTGCTGACACCGAAGTTGTTCCGCTAGTCTCTCTTTCAAGATAACCATTTCGTCATATCCTAAAGCTATATCTTATGATGATATGATGAATCAGCTCATAGTTTTATGGCATGGCTGTATAATGGCCCCTTTTAGATGTACTATTCTGTTATCCATATGTCCCAATCTCAAAAGTGCAAGGCACACTCATGGGAACTTTTACAGTTTTGAGAAAACAGGAAAAACAATATAGGGAAATTGTTATGGGCAACGTGCCAAAGCCACAAGTGTTTTATCATAAGTCTATGATAACATGTTCATCTATTGTATAATGTCACAATAACACTACATTTATGCCCCCATCATGTCTGGGGAAGTTTTATAACATATGCAATGTATGCATTTTATTTGTATGCACAATGTATATTTTTTAAGGCATGTGTTTTATATGATATTTTTGGCAAGCCTTAACTATATTACTTTGAGTTAAAGTTCTATTGGTAATTCTTACCGAGAATAAATCTCTTTCCTATAAAACTGAATCATGATAATTGGCCATTTGGAATACTTGGAATACAGATGACGACTGGTAAACTAAAGAATTTCCGATTCCACGCCTTATGTTAAATTATTCATTAATTTAGTTTCATAATCGACAATATATGCATTATGGCTAGGTATTAATACAAGTACTATGTTAATATATTCTGACTGTCCATGGCATCAAATAACCTAATTGTTGACTTAGCTAAATTCAGTATCATACAGATGATAACTATAATGCTTGGCACGTTAAAATTCACTACCATTAATGAACATGGCACCTTAACTTCACTACCATTAGAAGCATCACCCAAACAATGATTAAGCCTGGTAAAGAGATTAATTTGCAAAATTGAGGAGACCAGGAAGCTTATTGAGTCTAGCAAAAGGAAGACTGCAAGGCTCATGGGATAGTGATAAGCTCTATGGATAATGATCTTATAAAGGTCTATCAACATTACTCGACTGCTCGTGAGATGTGGATGGTCCTAAAAGAGAAGTATGAGGGCACAATAGTCACCAAGATTAGACAGTTAACTATTAAGTTTGATATTTATAAAAAGGTGTGATCATTTGCATGGAGAATTTCTAATTGAAACTTCTTGGGGTAATCGAAATATAAATCATCATCTGATAGAAATGTCATGTATGATTAGAGAACTTAAAATAGATGGTCACAATCTCACTGATGAACTGGATGTGCAAGATGTAATTTGGTCCCTTCCTGAAAAATAGGAGTACATGAAAATCAATTTGACGCATAATGATAGCATCAAAGACTTTCGAAGATGCTGCTTGCCTATTAAATTAGAATATGAGTACCTTGAGGTAATGAAACCTCATGGGCAAGCTTATGAGGCCAAATCTAATTTAAGGGTCAGAGATTTGGAAAATAAGTTGGAAAGGAAAGGAGACTGAAAAGGACCAAAAAAAAGAACTAGTTTACCCATTTTAAGAGAGGGAAGACATTTGGGGAAAAAGGACAACACCAAGATAAAGTGCTAAAACTGTGGAAATATGGATAACTTTGCTCTTGAGTTTACTGTGTCAAAGAACATAATAGTAATATTTATTTTCTAGTATTGTATTGCTCACTAAATCTTATACTTCATGGACTATAGACTATGAAGCCATGGACCATGTAACTAAAGACCGAGGAGCATATATGGATTATCACCGTGTCCAAGATAAGCCCCCCATGAGTACGAGGGTGAGGCATGGAGCCTTCTATTTCATTACATTCACATATTATTTTGATTGGTTGGCCACATTTATTCTATATTTCATACGTAAAATGCACTATAGTGCTTCAGCCTATACTGGAATAAAGTGAAGGATCACATTGAAAGACAGGTTAAATTCTTTACAACGATTGGATGATGTGAATATGTATGAACAGTTTAAAGAATTATGTAATGAAAATGGGATAATCCAACAATTGACTATTTCTGGAATGGAGTTGTTGAGAAAATGAATATAACTCCCTAGAAAATGGTTAGGTACAATAAAGCAAGCTAACTTACCAATATCCTTTTGGGGGAGACCTTATTAACTGTGACCAATGCACTTCACCGTGTGCTATCAAAGTCAGTCAGCTCAACACCTTACGAGTCGTGGACAGCTAAGAAGCCTAGTCTAAGCCATTTAAAACCATAGGGGACAGCGGCAAATGTCCACAACCCTGCCCATACATATGGAAATTTGTCCAATAGGAAAGAAATATATCCTTACCAAATACACAAAATACCCAAAGGGATGTGTATATATTGGTCAACATATAGATGGTGATATAACTGAAATAGAATCACAAGATGCTACATTCCTAGAGAATGATTATCCAAAAGGAAAGTGATGCAGTGACCAGTCATCACTCCCCAGCAAGAAAAGCAAAGCAACCACTTGGTTATTAATGCCAAAACAAAAGAAAAAAAGGAAACTGAGACAAGAGAGTGACAGTCATCACCAAACAGAGGAAAGAGAAGAGAAAACAGTATGACAGATTTAAATTTTCTAGTTGCTTTGTGCATATCTGGTCAATGAATCCACCGTTTCCTTTTTTGTCATTTTCTAGCAAAGAATGTTGACAAATTCACAAAAATAAGGCACTTAAAACATGAATTAGCAACAAGTTTATTATGTTTTGAGTCTGTTCTTCATCTTCTTCCCCTTCTTTTCTTTGAATATTGCTTCTCGTTTTCTTTTATGTTCTCACTCTATAATTGTATTACATGAAAAAAGGCCCAAAAATGCCTATTACAATACAAACACATTGGCCAATAAGGAAATTTTTAAAAATAGATACCAGTTCGGTGGAATCTCTTATCAGCTCTCTGGAAAGACAACACTTATGGGCAGACACGGCTCTTAAAAACATGAATTAGTGACAAGTTTACCTTCTTTTGAGTCCATTCTTCATCTTCTTTCCCTTCTTTTCATTGAATCTTACTTCTTATTTTCTTCTATGTTCTCATTCTATAACAGCATTATGTGAGAACGACCCAAAACAGCCTTTTCCAATACATATGCATTGGCCAATTTGGAACATGTTAAGAATAGTTACCAATTCAATGGTATCTCATATCGGCTCTCTGGAAACACAACACGCATGAGCCATTTTGTTGTGTCTCAGTGGATATTTAGTTTCGTGCCCTCACTCTCATTTTAACAATGGCAATTTACTATGTGAGACAGACATAAATAAGTAAAATGACATCACTATTTGAGTCCACTCTTCGATAAGTTCCAAAAACAAGACGCTAATTATTTAGTAAAATGTATATCTAAAACAAAGTCACAGATGATTACAAATAAATTAAAAAGTTGTACAAGTTTTAAAATGTAAGAAATATTATTCAATTACCTATAATGAGGAAGTTTTTATTTTGTTCCTCAACCTGCTGAAATTTATGACTACAAATCGCATATTCTTTATATTCCTTTTTAGTACAATCAAAGGCAAAAGTGAAGAAAAAAGGATAAGATCAATATTTTCTGAGATGGATGCAATGACATAATAGCTATTAGCCACACTACTTAAAATTTATCTACCTCAGCACATTAGTGACCAATTTGACACTTATAGTAAGTGGTGGCCAATCATCTCTCTCAACAGCTAGTTTGTCACATCACTTAAAATTTGGTGGCTTAAAAAATACTGAACACTTCAAGGAATTGAAAGAAAATACACAAGAATAACATATATCAAAAGAAAACACATACCTCTTTTCTTGGCAAAGCTTCACGCAAATCATCCCATACCCATGAAAAGGTAAGGAAAATAATTAGCACACTATGTAGGGCGAAGAAATTTTATTAGAAGTAAGAAAGAAAAGGGAAGATCACCAACAAAATATTGCCAAATAAAGAAACCAAACATCAAAGGAACTGAAAACGAAAAAACAAATAAATGAAATAAGAGCAAAAAGACTGATGTAGGATAGCTGGGCCTACAAAACAAGAACAAAATATCACTAACTCTGCTTGAAATTTAATGATGTAAAACCATTGGGATTAAAAAAAATTACAGAAGCCTGAAGCTTATCCCAATAGCAACCTCTTTACATGGATAAAACTTCCCAAAGATAAATCAACAAGTTTTATACTAGAAGAAACAAGAAAGATAAAATCTAAAGGATAAGATCAGTTTTAGATCCTAAAATAAGAATGAAAAATAATAATGCGTACCAATTTTCCTATCAGGCACCAAATTTTACATCGTAGGAGAATCATTTAGGAGTAATGCCAGAGAGGAAGGTACTCATTGCTTTACTTTTGGCCAGTGAAAATGTGCTTTCAAACTTCAGTGAAAATAGAAGCAAGCTTGACGTGATCTCCATTCTCTCAAAGTGTTCTTAGGAACTATAACATCAACATTCATATAGCCCTGGTGCTTTATTTTTTCCCCTTGATTAGCTTGCACCATTCTCACTTGGTTCAGAAGGGTCCTCATATTGTCTCTCTTGCTGTTCCAGAAACTCTGATGCATTGTTTTCATAGGCTCAAACTCACTCTTATAACCAGCTTCACTTTCATCCAGCTCAACAGGTTCTTGCACCATGCCTAATAATATACATTTTTTCCTCTTGAAGAAAACACAAGGTTTCAAACAAGAGCATGTCACATGCAACATAAACGGTTGAGAGACTGGATCAAAAACTTATAAAATTTGGTCAAGGCTTGTTAACTAGCTGGTTAAAGGCCCTTGTCAAACAGGTTCAACCAAGACCAAATAAAGCAAAGGGTACATTAAACAAATTCTTTTGTTAGTAGACACAATAAAGTGGCTTTACATCAGAAATGACTCTTTTGAGAGAAGAAAGTAAAGTCATCGTGGCTGGCAGCTACAGTGATAGCTCTGGCAGTGTCAGTTGGCAGCCTTTAAATGTGGTGCGGGGAATCTTGAGTTTACGTTTTGCTGTGGGTACATGGAATGTGTGGTTGGTGCTCCGGGCTCTAATAAAGATGTCAGTTTCTTGTCCTTTTTTGGGTTGTCGACTATGTCTTGGTACAGTGGGGGGCTCATCGGCGGCATGTAATAGAAAGGATGTGGTCATCAGCAACTGGGGAGACGATTAGTGCTCCAGCAAGGTGATTTGAATACAGTGATTCGTTTTAGGGGTCTGTCATTTCCCCCTTCTTTGTGGTGATAGTGACTGCAGAAGTTTTGTGATTGTGGTTACATAGGTGGGTTTTTTTCTCTTCTTTTCAGACTGTAGCTGGTGTAGATATAGGTTTAGCTAGACAGATACAATGCTCATGGAGGTAGATGTGGAGAATCCTATTGCAGCAGTACATAAAAGCGCTAAAGCAGGCAACAAAGCCTAGCAAATCATACCAATTCACATAGGACAACTGCGCCTACAAAAACTAGAAAGAACTCTAGTAAAAATTCCAAACTGAGAAGATAATGAGATACAAAGCAATTTAAGGAGGTTTGACAGCTTATCACTAAAACAACCACATTAAAGCATGAAACTTTCTAGAAAAAATACCTACATAATATTACAAGGTTAGCAAGTAGAAATACAATGAGCGTGAATGATGCCAATGAAAAATTTAAAGAAAGTTCAGTTGAAGAAGAGTAATGATGTATGACAAGGAGATAAAACATTGAAAGAAAGTTCAATTGAAGAGCGATGGATTAGCAGAACATGAGAAAAGGGATGAAATGCCCATAAAAGGAAGGCCATTCAAATATATTGGGCCACTAGTCTAGGATAATGAGGTGATTGATGAGGATATTGCTCATCAAATCAAAATAAGCCGGATGGAGTAGAGAGGTGATTCATGTGTCACCGAGGAATGGTGTCCAAACTTAGGAAAATAAAATAACATCACAATTGAGGATGCCATATAGAGAGGAGTGTTGAGAGGTAAGGTACCAGCATGTCAATAAAAGGTTATGGCTAGTATTAACATGTTAAGATAGAAGTGGATCATGGAATAATGGCGTTTAAGTAGTTTGGTCATATGTGATGAGGACCATCTAGTACACCCCTTAAGGATACGCAAGAGGATGGAGGTGGATCATTATAAAAATAGATAAAGCTAGATTGAAGAAAAGATTTTAAGAAGATAATCAAGGTTTTTGGACATTTGGAACTAGTGAAGGGTATCACCAACATTATAGTTGAAGAGATGTGAAGTATATATGAAGCAAATTTCCGGCAGTAGGAAAAGGTTTTGCTTGATTTGGTTAATAAGATATTTTTATACAAGAAGGATAATTTGAAAGAATAAGATTGTTTTGTATCCTAAATAATGAAAAATAATTGGTCAAAATTTTCTAGAGGGCTTCTCTTCACATCCCATGCCAGTCAGTCTCTGGTCTTCAGGTTGCAGCAATGCATTTGACAATAATATGAGCAGCATAAAAACTGACAAGATGCATGGAGGAAAGGAGAACAATTAAAAAAAGACAACCAATAGAAGAGTACTCAGATATTTTCACTGCTAGAACAATGTTGGACAATGATTGCTATAAACCCAACCATCACCTTGGGAATGTCCAAAAAAATAGCATGGAAATGTACTGACTCAACACAGCATGAAAGCACAACAGCTATTTCCAGTGCTCATGGTTATATTAGTGCAACTCTGTAAAAGAAAAACTATTTATGCCCTTCTGAGACTTCTCAAAGGAAACGTTTGACTATTGACAATGTAAATCAGTTAAGTCTACCTGATAAACCTTTAATATCTATTCCACCAATGATAGTTTTTCATTGCCAAAATCACCCACTGACAACATAAAACTTTACTCTAGTTGAAAGGGAAAATTCAGTGCAGCTTAACAAGGTAATGGAGTTGAAAACTTGATTTCTTCCATTGACAATATGAATAAATAGAAGGGGATAATTACAAAGTAATGTACTAATTCAGTGATGACAAAATATTATAAGGCTAAGAAAGGGATAAGCGTCTTACTTTACAATTTCATTAGCATCCTCGACTGTGTACCTCTCCCACCTCGAGTATGCACCATTCCATAAGTATGGATACGAAGGAACTTCTAGAGGGAAAGACTCCTCATCAATGATGTGCCAATGAAGAACATTCTACTGAATTGAATGTTCAACATCAGAGTTGCACACAGATTACATAAAACACCCCAAATATCAAGTCATGGCTCAATGCTAAGAACTCGAAGGACATAAGGACAAAAAGCGGCAAGGCAACAGAACTTACAAATTTAGCATATGACATGGAATCAATGATTTGCTTAATTACATCTATAGGTAGATAATGCCTGGAACTATCTGCAAAAGATTTTTTAAAAAAAATATTGTGTGACACATAAAAACCAAACCCAACAAGTTAAATTACCTTATCAATCTGCGGAAGTAGAGGCATTTACCGACAAGAAGTCCACGATATACAAATCTAGGTTCATCTTTTATGTACCAAGGAGCCTTCACTATTTGAACAGCTTCAGATTCATAGTCAAAAACACACAATTGGCTGAACGTCTGCAGAGTAATACATAAAAGAAAAGAGTGTGACCTTCTAAAGCCTACTCAAAGTATCTTCATCTGGAAAGGAGTATGCAGTTGGAAGATCCTAGTTCTAACTAAATGAAGAATCAAACATCAAAGAAAAATGAGCCAAATAGGCTAAAGGTATTAACTACATCTGCAGATCTGGACAGTGATAAATTTAACCTATAACCATCCATACAATGAGCCATTTTCATAGCAAAGGAGGCAGGCATCTTAAAGTTCTGGGATAAACTGAGAATCATCTGTGTGACTAGGCATCATAATGTTCATATTTTCTCTTAGACTCCAATCGAGTACTCTAAAATTCACAAAAACCTGTGCAGATCTTATGTGCTTTAGGTAATCGATTGCTACATTTTTGGTTCTCTACTCCACTCATGGTTCCCATTTTTCCTCCCATGGTCCAAATTAGTTATTAGGTATCCTTTGACCATCCTTTCTCAATTTCTCCCGTCTGCAACTGCCCTCTTTCTAGCACTTATGGCTAGTTTGGATGCCTATGTTGAACGTGGATCCCAGGTGAAAGTCATACATTATCCTCATAGATTTTAAACATTTGGCAGTCCAAATTCATTCATTTTTCTCATCATTTATTGGACTACATCAGTCAAAATATATGTTTTCTAGCAAGATGTTCAACTATATCAGAAGGAAACTGCCAACAAACTATCAGCTACTGAAAGTGCACCATGAAGCAAAGTGCACATGAAAAAGAAGTTTTAAGCAAACATAAAGCACATTTAATGAAGGTTCCGCCCCCTCCACCTCCACTCGGAAGAAAGGAAAACAAAAGCAAAAGAGTCTATGAAGTGCTAAAATCGATAATGTACACAGTGAAAATTTATCCATTTAAGCTGCATTTGGTTTGTTCTTCGACAGAAATACAAAGTATCCAAAACAATCATAACAAGAAGTGCATTAAGCTTTTAGCAATGTCAATGTGCCCCGTTAGAACGGCGACTAATGAGATCACCTATCTGCATAAGCGAAAAGATGCTTGTTAGGATTTCCAACAAGAGGTCAGCAATATAGCTTAGTAGTATTTCAGAAAGGATGCCACCTACATTTAGTACAACTAAAGCACCAACAGTGGTAAGAACATCTGTACAATGGCTCTCGCTATCTAACTATGTAAATTCTCCTCCCCTTCTTTAACAAGTTTCTTCTTGTACAAAATCCAGCAATTTGCTTTCAAGAAAGCCTTGATTGCTCAGAGATGCATTTGGCAATTTGGCTACTCAATGTACCGTTGACCATTTGGCCCCTTGATCTATTCAATGATAATGTCTCCAGTAATTGACTATGGTGTTCATATGCTTACAAATCATACTTTTCCAGTATTCTCCTTGTTAACTAGACAGTTTAAAAAGCATTGAGCAGCTTCGTACACAATAGTACCATTAGCTATTACACTACTCATACATGCATATAATATTATCATCTCAATCTCATAAAATATTGATATTCAAACATGAGACCATTTTTATCTGTTGGCCCATATTTCCTCATTCACTCCTCAGATTTAACAAAACATCCATCTAGTTGACATGTTTGCTTTCATTGTTTTTCACCAATCAGTAAGAACTAGAGAAACTTTGTGCTTTTCTTATAAAAGAGTAAGCACTCAACCACTTCAACCACCCATATTGAAGCTCGATTTACTATGAAAACCTTCTAGTTCTAGTTTTATTTAAAAGTTGCCCACAGCAGTATGCCAATAGTGTGAAAGAATACAAAATTATACAAAGTAACATTAGTAGTCACTGATGCATCATTAAGGCATACCTCCAAACCACGCAACGCACCATAGACCGTATTTGCCTGCAAATACAACCAAATATGAATGGCAGAAACAACATCAACATCCAAATTTTGAACAACTTCCCAAAAAAACTCTCAGTTTAAAATCAAAAAATCAGATCTTATACCTAAGCCATCAACTAAAATGACAAGAACCAGTGGATTCATCCAGAAGTAAATACTCTTTCAAAGAAACCAAGAGTCAAAAGACCTAACAAACGAAGATCTCGAATCCCCGGAGTTCTTTCACCCACAAAATTACCTCAATTTTTGCCACTCCAACTATTGACCGAGCATCTCTTTTCCCAATTTGCAAGGTATAGCTTTCATCCACGCCAAGTTGAAGCTAGCAAATTTTACCACGCAAACATATTATAAAACTAGCAGATAGAAAGATACAAAAACCGAAAAGTGCTAACAGAGAGGAAATACCTCTTCACTGTCGGAATCAACGATGACTTCAAGGACGCTAATATCAAAGACAAGCCTTCTTAAGCGGCTAATTCTGGAAACCTTCTGGGCATAATTGAAAATGAGGCTTTTGTACCTCCGGAAACCGTCGATTACGATGCCAGATCTTCCATCGAAGGAGAGAGACAAATCGGGGTCGACGAAGAGTGTGTCGTCGCCGGAGGTGGACTCCGATGGTAACGGCCATATATAGGTGAGAGAATCGTCGGATTGGGAGGTTGAAGAGGGGGAGAGAACTGAGAAGATGGAGGCGAGGAGAGACAACGTTGACAGGAGATAGAAAATTGACGGCATCATAATTGAGGCGATGAATGCCCCTGACTGTGGGAGTGAACGGGTTAGAGAGTGTTGCAGGCGGTGGAGAATTTTGGGTTCGGTGGGTGGGATAACAGCTCGCTGCCCGTCGGCCGAGATGATTGTTAGCCACGCTTCGTTTTTTCCGTTGGACGACAATGCGAATTATTGAATAAATTTCGAAAATAATAATATAATAATCTCAATTTTTTGGTTATTGTCCTTAATTTTTTAACAGTATTGATTTACATTACGTGAAAATTTCTATAAATTTATTGTTATTTCGTATCATAAGTTAAGTATTTAATATAAAAATTTTAATTAACAAATACTTTATTTTTTTTTGGGTAAAATTTTACACATTATATGTGTATATTGCCATTTTTATTTAAATTGTGATCGATTTATTTTTCTAAATTAAAGATATTATATATATTAAAATTAAGAATAAAACAACAAATGATAAAAAATACAATGATATTTCATATTTTTTCCATAATTTTGAAGTGGGAAATTCTAATCATATGGAATACATTAGTTGTATACTTAATTTTGAGTTATCATTAATTATAAAATTAATTTTTAATAATTTTGATAATAAGATATTTGAGACTAAATATTAGTAATCTTGACAGATGAGTGCATATTGTCGTAACTTTTTAATATGTGGATTGAGCCTATCGTTTTTAAGTAGTTTTGCTCCACAAAAGTTTTTTTATTGGAGTTGTGTTATTTTCATTATGATATATTCATCTGACTCGAGTTGTTATACAAATTAGATAATCAGATGAAACATTCAGCCGATTCAAGAGATTACCAGTCTAGTCTTCGTAGCTGAAAATTTTAATAATACACATTATAATAATATAATGAGATGTTAAAGCTATATAATACTCACTTTTCAATATATGCTCAAATATTTAAATCAGTAATCCTTTTTAGTAAAAATGATGGGTGATGAATCCTTATGAGCATGGAAAGTTGGGCTCCGTTTGGCATTGTTTTCATCATAATACTTGCTGTAGGCGCTTGTATGTCAAAGTAGTCATTGTTTTCATTATTGGTCGAATATCTATTTTTACAGTTGGGCCTTTGATCGGTTTATCAGTCCAAAATTATCACCTGTAATGAAATGTATTATATTTTATTGAATTTCAGTCGTTACATTGTCGTGTAACAATTATTTGGGTTGGTTTAATAATAGTTCAATTATTAATAATTAACTTTTATTTGACAGTTATCGAATCAAATTGTTCATACACGAATTACCATTTTTCAATTGATTATAACCATTCGTCAATATTCAATATTTTTTATTACTTTCTTGAGCCACTACTTGCCTCGGTCTTACATGCTCTTTGCCACCTAGCTGTTCGGGTGATCGCATTTAAATTATTGGCATTCAAACTCTGTTTATAAGTTAGCCTAGCCCAGTTCCGCTTGAGTCATGCCCAACACATTGGACTTAGCATGTATAAAATATTATGCTACTATTATTGGTATCTTAGATTGGATGGTCCACTTTAAAAAGGTTACAAATAAGTATATCTTATTTTATTAATTAAACATTTATAGTTATAATTTTAAAAAAAATTAAAAAAATTATAATCAGTAAATGTATAATAGCTAATTTATTTCTTCAAATTTTACTTATACTGTCACTTTTACTATCTTCTTTGTTGCTATTCGAAATAGTTAATTTTTTGATATAATCTTTTGCATTTAATCAATTTTTAATATGATGTATATTTTTATTATTTTTGATATTATCATACTTTTTTGTTTACTATTTGACCCAACACTGAAAGCAGACTCAGATGACATTGTACTTACATGTGAGACTAAAGAGATCTCGAGCCATTGCAATGAGTATGCAAAATGTATATATAATTTATATATTATATCAGCTAATATATTATTTTGCTATCAGTTAAATGTTTATTTAAGTTTATTTTTCTAAAATTAATATCTACATCCACTACAGGGATTATATGACAAAAATTATAATCTTATCAGTAAAATATAAAATTGTTAGCAAATAATAATAATTTACTCAACAATAATTTAATATTATGTAATGGCACTTGTAAGTTTGTTAATGATAAAATAAAAAACTTTCAAAAATACTTAATAATTTCAATCATTATCCGGTCCAAATACTGATGGGTTCTATCGATGAAAAATTGTTGTTATTGATAATAGTTAAAACAGAACAAAAAAGATATATGGTATCCAGCATTAATTATATATTCAATCTTCATCTTCTTACATTTAAGATGGTTCTAACTGTATAATATCATAAATTATTGTTTTATAAAAAAATATTTTAATAAATAAAAAATATTGTTTAATTTTTTTCACATAAGAATGAATAAATTACAAATATTTTTAACACAATCATTAAAATATGTAATATATATATATATATATATATATATATATATTTATATGAAACAATTCCCCAACAAAAATAAATAAAATAATGATTTAAATAAAGTCACGGAAGAATTATTATTTAATATTGTTGCGTTCCGAATTTTGGGATCTGATGGCAACACAAATACTTGAGGATGGAAAGATGTTGAGAGGGAGAGAAGAACACAAAAATTTACGTGGAAAATATTCCCTTGAACGAGAGGGAAAAACCACGAGATTCAGGCCCTTTAAAATGCTTCACTATAAGTGAAAGTGTTACAAGTACAAGATTTTGGGAGTATCTTTACTTTCTCTTCCTAGTCTCCCTTCGTAGAAAGCTCTCTCTGATCTCAAAAAAAAGCCCCCCGTTAGAGTTTTTCGTTGGGTATTTATAGAGAAAGGTCCCTTAAGAGAGGTCCATGTGGCAGCCGGTGTATGGCTGAGAGGTTGCCCGCCTGCCTTGCTGACAAGGCTGCGCTGTGTCAGATATGCTGGGAGGCTGCCTACCTGTCCTGCTAGCCGTGTCAAGCACGTTGGCG
>JAOVVI020000345.1:0-34053 GCA_028571085.2 Nepenthes alata
TTATTGCTGGAGGGAGCTGCTTGTGGCGCTGGTTCGGGTGTCAGTTTTTTACACGAGCAAAACACTTATGCCGGAGTGAAAATGAGCCAACTGTGTGAGAAGGCTGCTGGAATGCCTTTCATGTGCCGGGTGGAGTGTAAAATTCCGGAGTGGAATTTTGACAGAGTGCATAATTTCTGGCAGAGGCAGAATTCTGGAGTGCAGAATTCCGGAGTTCAATTCTGACGGAGTGAAAAATTTCGGAGTGTAAAATTCCGAAGTGAAATTCTGACGGAGTGCAATATTTCGGAGTGAAATTCTGACGGAGTGCAATATTCCGGAGTGGAATTCTGACGGAGTGCAATATTCCGGAGTGGAATTCTGACGGTGTGCATAATTTCGGGCGGAGTGCTAAATTCCGGAGTTCAATTCTGACGGAATGCAAAATTCCGGAGTTCAATTCTGACGGAATGCAAAATTCCAGAGTGCAAAATTCCGGAGTAAAATTCTGACGGAGTGCATAATTCCGGGCGGAGTGTTTGATCACCTCAAATTTTACCGGTTTCGATTTTACTACTAGAGATTATCCTGGTAGGTTGAACTGCTTGCCGGAGTAAATCTTGACCGGCTTGTTTGAGAAACATAGCGCCGAATTGAATCCTAACAGCTGAATGAGAGAAAAATCGACGGAGTGGAATCTGAACCGGCTAAATGTGAGACAGAAATCCGGAGTGGACTTTGAGCGGGGTGTAACGCTTCTGGATGGAGTGGTTCTGGACCGGAATGCCAGGCAGGAAAATACAGACCGGGAAGTTGTGAGAGGAAATACCGATTAGAATTGAAATCGGTTTTTACACCTTCAAAGGCCGATTTGGATTTTCCTCAGCCGATTTGAATTGAAATCGATTTTTACACCTTCAAATGCCGATTTGGATTGAAATCGGTTTTTACAACTTCAAATGCCGATTTTGATTTTCCTCAGCCGATTTGAATTAAAATCGGTTTTTACACCTTTAAATGTCGATTTGGAAATTTGTGAAAGACGACCGGTAATCTGCAAGAGATTTTTGGAGTGCTTTGAGCTACCATGCTGCTTCCAGATTGAGTGGACTTTGACGGCAATCGGCATTTCTGCTTGCCAATTTAGACTGAAATCGGCTGTCAGCTAGCTTGAACTTAAAACCGACGTTTCTACTTGCCAATTTGAATTGAAATCGGCTGTCAGCCAGCTTGAACTTGAAAACGACGTTTCTACTTGCCGATTTGAACTGAAATCGGCTGTTAGCCAGCTTGAACTTGAAACCGGCGTTACTACTTACCGATTTGAACTGAAATCGGCTCGAATTTTGAAATCGTCTAAATCCCTTACCAGGTTCCCTCGAATGATGGGCCAAATATTAATTGCATATTAGTAAGTAACCTATTCGGTTTTGCCACATGTGTATCATTATGACAGGCGCGTGGGCCAAATCTGGGCCTCTTTTTTTTTATTTCATTGGAGACCGGTGTTGAGGAGAAGCCCCCAGCGTGACCTCCTTTGACTAGCCCCTCTTTGCTGGACATCTTAGGAGTGGCAAGGATGTTTCCCCTTAATCTTCTATCTCGAATGAAATTCGTTTGTTTGAGCTAACTTAGATTCGAATATTGTGCCTGTATGTTTTCTAAGCTGGGTGCTTTATTCATTTCTTCTTTTTGAAGTTGCAGTATGGGCGGTTGAAGAAAGAACCCTCAGGGTAACGTTGGTCATTCCTTGTGGATTTACGGAAGTGAGATTCCAGAATATAATTCTTGGAGTGAACAAAATCCGGAGTGGATTTCACTTCAGCCGATTTAGACTTTACACCGGAATGAACTTGTAGGTGCCATGAAATGCTGAAATGGCACTGTAGGCTCCAGTTGGACAGATAGAAAAAATTGGTTGCTATATGAGAGGGAGTACCGTAATGGATCCGTGTTTGGCTGCCTATGAGAGGAGATTCTGAAATACTTTTATGTCCAACGTTTTTAGGGAGAAAATGCTCCAATATGTTCCTGTCCGAATTTTCTCTTTTTTCTTCTTTTTACATCGTTTTGTGCTTCGCCCTTTCTTTCATCTATGAGAGAGAAAATATCAGTTGACTTACAACTGGTAGATAGAGAGAAAAACTTCGGTTGTAATTTTGAGTGAAATGACCAATGGGAATAAAATGACCAGTTGGTGCAAAATGGTCCGCATGTTTGACGCAAAGAGCCTGAAATGGATGTATTGTACACTTGAGTATCGATCTCTTTTATTGAGTGTCTGCCGGTTTTATTTATGGCTATTTGTGAAACGGCCTAGGAGTGATAGTTTCCTTGGCAATAGTGTTAATATCAGTTTTGTTTTCATGTTTTTTTTTATGGCAAAGTTGGCCTTTTGGCCGGTTTCCACAAACGGCGCCAATGTTGCGTACCAGAAATTCAAATTGTCCTACGAATCAGGGGCCGCAAATCGGATCTTCTTGTTGGCTGATCTGATACGGATCCATCTCCATAGTCTTAAATCTGAGTCCTGTACAACACAACTGAAAACTAATGGTCAGAGGTCGGTGAAAATTATTCCCACTGTAAACCCTCCGATACTCAAGTTAGAAGTCTTTCCAACAATATAGAAAGATAAATAGATGATATATATTTTTGGTGAGTGGTGTATAGATGGAAAGTCATGATTCCAAGAATAGAGAGATAATCCTTTTGAGAAAGATAGAGATGGCTTTTTGAGATGGAGGATCTGGACTGAGCACATTGCTCAGGCAAAGCTTTTCCTCTTTTCTTTCTCTTTTTTTGGCCTTTCTTTCTCTGGCCATCTCGACCGTTTCCCCTTCTTGGAGGTTTTTCTTGCAGTTTTCCTTCCCTTCTCCTTTCTCTCTTTTTTTTTCTTATCCTCATTGGGATGAGGTCTATATATAGACGGCGTCCATAGTTAACCGGCGATGATAACCGCCCGTCACACTTATCCGTAACCAACCGTCGTAGATAACCGCTATCGGATTGGTTAAAGTAGTTTTGAACGATTTTTTAGGCTGGGTATATTGTACCCATCAATATCCCTTTATGCTAAACTTAAGTTTTGTATAATAGCATGTATGTGCCTAAACAAACCATAACGACAAATGTGGGTCTAGGTCTAATGGGAATGAAAATATATACCGACCCATCAAGTATTTGTATAACCATATTTATGCAAGGTCTCAACACAACGAGGAGCTATACGGTCAACCTTACTATAACAATGATAAGTATGAATAAGTTATCTCTTTAAATAAACATTATAAAAATACAACATAAGTTGAATATTTTAAAAAATATACTTAGACGCGTTGTTTTAATTTACTTTACCTTGTAAGCTTTCCCCTTCTTTTACTTTGCTACCAGATGCAGCCGGCATGAATATGGTTTTCATCGAATATGTTACTCGAGAATCATTCTTCTTCAAATCAAATCCTTCCTTATTTTTAATTTTCTTGCCAACGCTAAGCATGTGGTCAACCTTTTCGGTACCATGGGAAATAAGAGAACTTGTGACTTAGATTTTTCCAAATCACTCTCCCTCCTTTGACAACAAGAAATGTTGAAATTACCGCAAAAAACATGACACGCATTTATATTATAATTTAATTATAACTTAATCTTTGATAACAATAATATTAAATAATCAAAAGTAATTAAGTAAATCAAAATTCAGCTATCTTCCTATCCCATAAGAGAAGATTTCGAACCATCATTAAATGGTTATTGGGGTAATTTTTCTAACTTCATAAGAGTTCACAATCAGCAGTTATCCTATCTGCACTTTTCCTATAAGTTTACAAGACTAAAAATTACTTTCAATTCTTATACATATTTACTGCGAACTCTCTCTCCCTGAGAAAGAGAGAAGTGATAAATGGAAAAAAAATAAAAAAGTGATTCCCAGTTCTTTAAATATATATACTGATATTCACATACATATTTAAAAATATAATAAATATTCAACATAACCCAAAAAAAAAAAAAAAAAAAAAACGAGCTCGTGGGCATCAGCAGCCTTGATACAAGGATGAAAACCTGCGTAAGCTCCCATTAACATTCAACTGGTCCTCATGATAGATGGGGCCATGCTTCAAACAAAATTAGGTTACAACTGTCAAGCCTCCAACATCAGCTTCCAAGACTGCTACCCTCCTCTGATTAACTCTGACTGTATAAATAAATTTCCTAGTACTAATTATATATGTACAATGAATTCTACTCTTTGCCTGAATCTTTCGGGATCTAACAATGGAGCCATGGAGAAATACAATGCATCGTCCTACACCTCTGATCTTAAAGAGGCTGATTTCTCAGAACCCCAAACCTGTCCTCACGCAGAAGCGGGTGCCCTATAAAAGGACCCTACATGGAGACAGGCTACAAGTATAGGGAGTTGGCAAACATAACTCCACGACGAAGGCTTGTACTGGCAGCTTCGAACTTGTTCTCCAGATCAATCTCTCCCACGGCATGGGCAGCATCCTTCAACTGGCAAAATCCATAAAAGAGTTAATACAGAAGCCTATAAAGAACCTATGTACTCAGCTATATAGCAGCTCAAAAATTGAGAAAACTACCAACAGCTGCATGGTATTAGAACCAAAACCCCCAGAAGTCGGTTTATTTTAGTCCACTTTGTCACTGGTTGCCGAGAAGCACGGAGGATATGCGCCACATCGATGTGTCACGGACACAGAGGATACCCACATGTACAACAAAGTTGTACAAAGATGCATATGTAGGGAAGAAAATTGTATAGGTGATAAAAGATAGTTTTAAGATAACCTAATTAATTATTAAAAAATTAAGGAAAAAAGAGGAGACATAGTTCTTGGGCGGAGAAAATGAGATTAGTTCTAAAGTATTTTTGATGGAATAACTGTAGAGAATATCCTAGATTATGAGTTCAAGTGATCCATGGTAGAGGATAAAGAGAATTTTACTCATTGGTTGAGAAGGTGAAATTCCTATATAAAAAGGTGGTCTCTCATTCTGGACAAGCTAAGACAAGTTAGATGAAGCCAAAGAATAGTGCAACCAAGAGAACGACTAGTCTTATAAGCTCTGAGGGTGAGCTTGCTGGTGGGCATTAGAGAGTTGCTCCATACTCTTTGTATTCAAACTTTTATAGGAAAGTGTCTTTCCTGTAGAAGTCATATGTCTCTACACATTTAGGGCGGAAACATAGAGGAAAAGTTGACTTGTCTACATCACACAGGTTACATAGGCAGCTGCTGCGCAGGCAACATAAGGAAAGTATAGTCCCATAACAACTCGCTAGCAATCCAAAAGCACACAGCTTTAGATATTTTAGGTCCTGCTGATGGGCAAAAGCAAGGGATATTAACATCTACCCTGGTAAGATACACCTCTGATGGCCATCTATGAGGGAAGAGGCAGTGCTTGAATCAGCGTAGTCCAAGTTTGGCTAAAGGATTTAGACACCTAAAAAGGGATCCACGCATGCGTGAACCACTGGGATGATGATAATAAGATAACATTGTCTGAAACACAGAAAACTATGGGGAATGAGCAATCATGCATTTTCGTTGGCATTACCTGTTTTAGAAATTCGTCAAGCCTCCTAACAAGTCTTATAACACTTCCCTCAAATATATCCGTCATTTGAATGACCTCTGCAAAACTGCTCCCCTGGTAATAGAAAATCTGGTAAGAACTAAAAGTCCACGCTAAGGGGGAGGGAGAGTTCTAAAATAGTACACATTCAATTTAGCAAGAACCCGACTAGCATATGCATTGAAGTTGTAAGTCAAACCAGAAAACCACTTTATTTTTCAAATTAATTGCAATAATTTAAGATATAAAAAAAATCCACATGAACAATTCCATCAAAGTTAAAAATAGGAATTTATCACCAATATCTTGAGAAATTTCAGTTTTACTCAAAATTTTGATTTCAGTCAACTACACACCACTCAAATAAATTCACTTCAATTTAATACATCTGGCCTTCTCCAGCCAAACAGGGAAACAAAATGCCAGAATATGCTCATTTGGCGTCACCACTGACGATACTCCCCCCACCATAAGAGTTTCATAGGGTAATGTGGTACTATAAGTGTTGCAATTTCACCTGAAGAGGGTATAGCATAAAATGAAACAGATTATTCCTTTCATATAAAACTGACTCAATCACTCAAGTCAAACTGTGGGATAAAACTTGAACTTAATCAAATGTTCAGAATAAAATAGATTTTGTCATTCTAAAGATAAGGAGGATTAATCAAAGAATAAAATCCACAATGACTTAAAAATTTGCACCACAAATCAATCTATTAAGGCATATGATTGATTCACATAGGTTGCTGCAATACCAAGTGAAATACAGAATAGCATTCCAATGTTATTACAAGCTTATATTTCCTATAAAAATGTATATTAGAAGGCCAATTGGGATTTATAACCATGAAGCCAGGTTCTAAGAGAAGTGGGGTGAGAAAAAGTCAAATGGACACTTGGACAGGAACAACTTATTCAAGGGTAATATTTATAAGTGATTGTTAAACTCACCTTCGACCAACAAAAAATCACATCCATCAAGAACGGTCTCACTGCTGACTCAACATACTCTTCCACATTTACATCCAGTTTGCTTTCACGTTGTATCTGCAATTATAAATAAACTTCCAACTTTTCACCCGCAGATAGCTACTGGAGTAAATTAAGGGAAACAAAAGTGACCTCAGCTATTCTTCTTGCACTGTCTTGGAGTTGTTGTAATGGTTTAGCAAGTTCCATTCTTAAATGTATTTGCTCGTTTGACCTATCTCCTGGTATAAAGCAACTCCCAAGAGAAGCTATCTGATGGTGATCAAGATCATTGAATGTACCTGATAGACAATTGGCAGCAGCCAACAGCAGGTTTTGTCATGAAATTGACCTAAGAGTAAAATTGAACTTAAGGCAGAGACAAGCAGCCAACTTGGAATTGAGAACATAGATGTATCAATACTTGAATGATACAAGGGATGGAAAGCATATACTTCATTATAGTTGCTATAACAAGCAAGGCTAGAGCCAGACACAGGTACATCAAGTCAATCACCTAAACCGAAGAACCATCAGCACTCAATTCAAATTCACCTCACACTGATACAAAGCCACCATTGAATTTTATCTGCAACAAACTCCAATTCACTTTTCCAACGGAGGAAGAGCAGGATCAGTGTACAAGCGCAGATACCTTTACACAACTGTTGTTTTGTAAAACAGTCATATTAAAAAAATGTGTAGGATTCACGTTTGACCATTGGAAATAAATTGATGAGAAATTTTTTCTTAAGGTAAAAAACAGGTAAATGGGACACCTGGAAAAATGACTTGTCTAACAAAGAGGAGAGAGACATGCAGACCCATTCCTATCCCCAACAAGAACACATAAGAACATATGGCAAAAGTCAAGCCTAGTTAAGAATGTAAATAATGAAATGTCCAGCCATGATATTAGACAGTGGGGCAGGATTCAAGTAAAAGAGCAATCTGCTTGGCCATAAAGATTTTAGCCTTATCATCCTTCAGGATAATGCTGGAGTCCGAATTTTTGGCTCAAGTCTTCACATTGCTGTCACAAGAATGTTTTATTAGGTAAAATACATTGCACAAAACCATTACTTTCCTTTCTTATCCCTCTTTCAATCCTTCACCTGCATAAGCTACCTTGAGACCTTGAAATGGCACCATGCCACTTAGATTTTACAAGCAAAATGTAAGAAATCCGGGAAAGCAAGGCGTAGTTACACAACCAAACCCTCACTAGGCTACTTCACGGAGACTGTATAGAAAAGTAAATAATAGTTACCATTGAACATCAGCTCAGTAATAAGAAGTTCATCTCCAGTGTCTATTAAGCAGGCGGCCCGTCCCTTTAACTGAACTACACCATCCTCATCAATATGGCCAAGCTTTTTTAGCACTCGCGAGCGATTTTTCAGTTCCTCACGGAATTTTTGAAGCTGCGAAAATTCATCAAAAAGGTATGAAGTGAAGCGACAGATTCTGATAGTTAACAGAAGTATTTAAAATCTTCAGCCAAATGTCTCATGGAAATGCATGGAGCACCTTTTCATTTCTTCATTTCTTCCAAGAAAGCATACATAAATATTAGGTCCATAAAGATAGGGTGGACCAATGTATAAGGCTTCAAGTTCACAAAGAAACAGCCTTACCTTTGGGCCAAAACTAATTCTCTAGCATCAAAACATAGACTAGTAAAAAACAGACAATTAGATCTCCTTGACTCCTGTGAGCTCCACAAGATAATTAGATTCTTTTTGAACCCCCTACAGCCATTATACAATTGAGCCAAGTGTGATCAACAACTTGCTTTCCCTAAAATACCACCTCTCAGATCTGTTCACATAAAATTTATGCATAATTTCCAACTACTCTCCCTTTCCAATCTCAAGCTAGTGGAAGGACCTTATCATACCCAATCACGTAAACAAAAATGGAGGAAAGCAGCTAAAAAACTATATGGTCAATTTCCTCCAGACAAGAGACATGATCTCTTCCATGGCCAGCAAATACATATCTGATTGACGCTATTAACACAAAATTTGGAACAATCATAGATAGCACCTATAACAATTTATGGTCACTATATCCCAAACGAGAAAAACAATCATCTTGATGGCTGAGAGAGAATTCTAAACATTCTGTAGTAATTTCAAGAAAATTTTGAAATTTTTCAAGGATTAAGATAACAACATTCAGGATCTATCAACATACTGAATCGTCCGTGGCTGTGCTTTAAGAATCAAGATCCTCTTGTTCAACAAAGGATATGCAGTGTAGTCATTTAAGATGGCACGATTCACTGAAAGCAGTGGTCACCAGACAAACTAACGAAGCTTGCAGAGAATGTGATCAACATACTACTTTCTATTGTGTTAATGTCATTCTCAAATAGGGGCACTTGTGCAAATAATTTTTATCACTTTCCTGGGAATATATTACCAACAACGACACTGGAATATTATATTTAACAACTCAAAATCATCACGATTTTTGTTCTCTATTCTGCAAACACCAGATTAACAACCTAACAATCATCCAAATCAATTTGAACTTGGTATCAAAAGCTTAAAGACAATACAATCTTTCATCACACTGAATTTCCATCACTGCTATGAAGAGATCGTACAGCACAGTCAAACAGGGACAATAATGATGCCACACTGATGTCATCCTGTCACGGACTATAACCTCAGACACATGTTTCTGGTGTATCTTATACCAGAAAGTAGAAATTCCTAAATCTTGTGAGATATGAATTTGGTTCAAGGTGAATTTTGATGTTTTTTGAAGTTCAAAACTTCAACCTAAAACAAATCTGAAGTTATTCATTAATTGGAAACGAGGCTGTTGTCTCTGCCCTATAGAAGGTTGGATAATCTTCAGACAGCCGGGCCTCGACTTGTTTATTGAGACTCTGTTTGTCATAATAACTCCAGACTCCAGAGCGTGAGGTTTTTTACAGTGTATTTTATGGCTCCCTTGATGCCCGTTGAATCCAATCAGAGCCATCACGTAAATTGTGTACATATTTAGCTCCCTTGTACTAGAAGTATATTGATGTATTTAGTTCTGTGTTTTCTAGTGACAATGTTGTAAGTAATCCATTGTGAAAGTTGGGGCATTTCAATGTCTGATCCTGCCATATCAATTAAAGCTTGTAAACCTTTAAATGGCGGGATTGATTAACAGATCTTTCCTCATGCCAATTGTTGCCTACTCGCTGGGGTTACTATAACTGCATCACTCATAAGAAACCAACACGCTGACATACTAACTCGAGAACTTGCTTACATGTCCGATATTCATTCCCGGCATCATCCCACTCCCACTTGGTCAGGAAAACCCGGCTAGCACCACTTCCAATGGGTACAATGGCGCCACATGATTAGTGAGCTTGAACACTGCACCAAGTGAAATCCTTGCTGGGAGAGGAGAATCACAATTTCTACCATAATGTTTTCTAAATCCTATCATATACAGACTGAATTTCAGCAATGCATTTATTTTTTCAGCTTCTTCGCAAAAGAAAATGCTTAAATGCTTACTGTATTCGGTAGCTTGGGTTTGTATCTCTGAGTATTGTCTTGAATCCATTATGACAGGGGGGGCAGTAATTTTTGTAAGGTCTTGAATCCAGCATTCCAGCTCAAATTTCTTCAGGGAATGAGGTCAACGGGAAACAAAGCCCCAAGTATATGAGCTCATAAAAAATTTCAGCGACACAAAACAGACAAATATGACAGTGAATACTTCATAATCTTAGGTTTTGCAAATAGCTGGTTTCAGTCCAATCTATGATCAAATTAAAGATCATGTCTTGTTTGAACATCACTTCCTTGATACATAAACATGTGCTGGCATAAAAGGGGTAGGATGTATATGACCGTGCAACACCTCAGTCATGACAGACCAGAAAAACTTCTTCAAGAGAAAGTGAAGGGAGTGCCACATCAGTGATCAGGCTGGTGTATACAAAGAAAAAAATAGGTGTGATTATTGTGGGAAGCCTACACATACCAGGGAGACTTATCAGAAGTTAAATAGTTGCTTTAACGGCAGTAGAGATGAATGCAGTCACACAGT
The DNA here is from genome assembly GCA_028571085.2 of Nepenthes alata. NCBI lineage: Eukaryota > Viridiplantae > Streptophyta > Magnoliopsida > Caryophyllales > Nepenthaceae > Nepenthes > Nepenthes alata. The sequence goes on from JAOVVI020000345.1 coordinate 10,630, forward strand.
ACAAAAACAGATCAGACTGAATTACATGAAAGAAGCAATGATCTAGTATCCTCTCACGTGGAAGTAGTTCCTTAAGTGGTTCAAAAGGCGATGTCAAACATCTCTACCATGTCTAGTTCTTTACTTTCTATCTCATATATTACTCATTCAAGTGCACACATGTTGTACCTACACCATATAGCCCTATTTACTGGGTTATTGGCACTGGTGCTCAATTTATGGCAGGCAGATTGTGGTGTTTGCGATGGTAAGTATTAGGCAGTTCAACAGTGGTTTGATGGTGGGGCAGACAGAAAGAGGGAAAGGGTTTTGCCAGCTGTGGTGGGTATGATAACAATAATGTCAGGTGATATTGACCACAGCTTAGTGGAGGGATCATTATGGTGGTGGAGTTGGGGTCTGGGAAGAGAAAGTCATCTGCCTAGGACATGACATGATTCCTTGCCAAATATCCTCCAACAACCACCACCGCCATCACCACCCCAAAAAAGGGTAAAGGATATACCCCAATATGGGGATATTATGTTCCCAAGTAAGGCTTTCATACTATTATAGACACTGATAAAGAAAGGGAGAAGATTACCCCAACAACCTCTTCCCAAAACCTTTGAACACTTTGAACTAGAAAGTATCCCTATAGGATGACAATAGATACTTTGTGTGATTTTCTAATTATTGCTGAATATTCATTACTGAGTTCTTCAACATATATTTCAGCTTTTATTGACAATACATATAACTTGAAACATAATTTAATGTTTTCCATTACTGTTTTCAAAACACTGAATGTGCAATGCATTAGTGTTTTCCATTCCACATAATACATGGAATATGTAAAGCTAGTTTAGAACAATAACAAACTACAAAGAAAAATACCTGGGATTCCCGCATCTTTGTCTTTAGCTGTTGAATTTCATGATTCAACTCTGCTTTTCTCTGGAAACATTTGATCTGATGCACGTCTTGTGACTTTAATGGATTATAGAGAAGAACATAGAGAGGCACGTGCACACACACACACAGAAAATCAGTGTAACAACACAATAATTAGTTTGCATAGATTCAGAACACGAGCAATGCATAATGAGACAGACCTTATGCAGCGGATGGAAAAATAATTTCTGCTCAAGTCCCTCAATCCGATTAACCAGGTCAACAATTTCTGCATCTTCAATGCCCATGTCCTGCCAAACCATATGTACAATGACGTGCATTCTCTTACAACAACGACTATAGATATCCTAAATTACAAAACTTAAGTAAACTATATTGTGAATTCTTTGAAGATCAAATGAAAAGCAAAGATTAATTTGAAGACAAACACACACAATAAGCATCCGGCTCTTGTGGAAAACAAACATGCATACACACACACACTCACACACACATGGAAAAGTGTAGGAACGCCTTATGACAGAGTTTAACAGAATTGAATCAGAGTCAAAATCACCATAATGAGCATCTTGCTCTTGTGGATGTTATGAAAATGGTTACAGCCGTCACAGAGATGAAAGACTCATTTCCTACTAATAAATGGCCTCTGACATAATGTAACAAGTAACAAAAGTAAATACTTCATTTGATAGCCTTCTTCGAAATCTCAAACACACATACATATCTATAAATATCTAATAATTTCCCACCCAAAATCTATATTGTAAATTCTTCATGCCTGACATTCCGCTGATCTCGTACACATCTAAGAATAAATTATTGCAACAGAAGAGACATTTGAATGCTCAAATATAAATTTAAAATCAATTTTAAAGCAATATATAACCAACATAAAAAAGAGATAATATAGTGAATCTCTGCAAATTTAACAAACTAATAGAAATATAAGAACTCATGTTTTTAGCTTAATTTAACAAAATGTTTGCCAAAGAATTATAAACATATAACATTTTAGCTTAATTTTCGGAAAACCTTTTTGGAATCTTGAGAGACACAAACCTGAATTCTAATCTGCAGATATAGACTAGTTCAAATGGCTCTAAAATATGCCAGGCAACGGATTATTTCAACTTCCAGTCAAATGAAGTAAAATGTATTGCAGAAAACACAAAAAACATTGCATATGATGTGCAGTGACCGGAGTGCAGCCAAAACCAACCATACACTGGCAATTAGAGAACCCTATTATGAAAAAAGTAAAGCTTATCTTGGAAAATGGCACATAACCGCTGTTTTTGAAATTCATGGCCCCACAACCTAAAAGGTTAGTGCAGATGGGAAAACAGTATACTGCATTCAAATCAGTGACATTACAGTTTAATATCTGTAAAGAAGAAAAAGCACACCTTCACAGGATTAAGTTTTGGAAGCCCTTGAGGGAAACGTTTTTCCAGCTCCTGTACAGCTATAAGAATACTTTGCCTTGCATCCAATGGTCGAAGGTCAGAAGGAATATTAATTCTGAGTTTGCCAAGAGAGGATATCAGGGGTAACTGGACAGGGACCTAGTATAGCATACAAATATTAGCATGTATTTCCAGATGTTAAATAACATATTTTACCCAAGTCTGGGAATCAGAGTAGTCAGCCAAACAAGTGAACAGAGAAAACAAAATGTCACAGACATATCACTTGACTCACCACATGCATTTCTCCCTTCTCCCCAGGACGTGGTGGACATGGCTTTGGTGTAGAACCATTCTCACTTGAACTAGGAGAACAATGAAGAAGAGTATCCACTATATAACCCCCACCTCTGGAAGAAAGTGTTGACGACAGTGTTCCTGATGCTGCCGAGGGCTTTTTCACCACATTAACTACCACTCCCCAGCCCCAATCTGTTCCTCCTTCCCGTATCTTAACCTGAGTTGAGTTACTTGCAAGGTAAATATGGGCAAAGGGGATGAAAGAGATGGTGAAGAAACAAGCAGACAGCAAATACATTCCAATTCAACACCGTTTAATCTAGGTTACTATACTTATACTAGGTAATCCACAAATCACTCAATTGAACTTTGAAGTGTTAACTATGACGAACAAATGTAGGACTATAGGTACAATAACTAAATTAACTGATATTCAACCAAGATGAACATTCTCACTCCATACCAGCCTTCCAGGTTGAAGATAGTAAAGAACTCTTTCGGGCCTTGTTATCTCTGTCATCATCTTCTTCTCAAGTAGGGATAAATCAAGCCTCAGCTTATCATATTCAGCAACTTCAGCCTAATTTTTTAACGAGCAATATTCAGGATACAGCAAAACCTTTAAAAAATGTATTTAGAATCAGTTACATTGCACAGAAATGGAAATGGGAACAGACAAAAGGTATGCATGGAAACAAGAAAAACGAATTTTCCAAGAAATATGACAGGAAACACCAGGGGAACACTTCTTATGGAAGTAAGGTTATTAGGAAAGAATGAAGGGCAATTGTTAGTTGTTAGCCATATTCTAGCCTAGAATATAGGAAGTCATTAGAAATATCCTAGACTAGAATATGGACTGGAGAGGAATTAGTCACATATGTAACTTCCTTTTTTGAATTCCTTCATAATCTATACATAATACAATAGTGGGGAAGGATTAAATTTTCTTCTTTCTTCTCTCAATCTTATGCCAAACTCTAATTCTACATGGTATCATAGCAAGATGTTAAGGTTATTTATTTTCTTCTCTTCTGCAGCTGGTGAATACAGTCATGGGCAAGTATAATGCCCAATAGGCAGTGCATTGTTGTAGAAGATAAGGGTGTAAAGGCTACTATTTGTAGGGCTTAAGGTGTTCACTGGTGGAATATTGTTGTCATCGTAATGATATATGTTTAGTTTGCTGTCAATAGCATGATACAACATATTTTGCAATTACTAAGGGTGATTTTGTTGTCAAACAATCCGTGTAGGTTGAGTTCTCCCAAGGAATTCTGTGTTGTCATGAGAATTGTTGTTTGCAGATGCACTCAACCTGAGGTCCAGGGATATCATGTCTTCAAAATAGGAGATGTTCACTCTGATTGGCCCTATGGTCCCTCAGAAGTTAAATGAAAGGACTTGCACTGAATGGACAAGGTCAGTTGAAGTGAATATGTGCGGGAAAGGCTTGTTCAATTACTTAATATAGGATAAGCTATCAAATCTTCGGCCTATAAATCTATCTGCTACTCATCCAAAAAACAAGTGGGACGTCGGGGACACTGCAATCATTGAATTTATGCTTTCCAGTATTGAGCAACATGTAGAGCCATCATCTACCTTTCTATTTGTTGCCAAAGAGAACTGGAAGCACTTCAAGCATATGCACTCCAGTGCAGGAATGTTCCTCGAATAGATTAGGCATGCAAACAATATTTCAAACATGAAGAAGGATCTCAAAGTATGGTTGAATACTACTATCAATTTTACGCGGTATGTAAGGAGAGAATATGCATCGACCTCTTTCTGGGTCTAATAGTAATGGAGAAACAACAAAAGAATACTTATGAAGTCAAATTCCTCATTAGCTTTCCTTTTGACAGTTTATCTTTAACCATGTTAATGTTATCACATTATAGGTTTCTAGAGAATCAAAGTCTATTTACCAATGAGTCACGAAATTCACAATCTGAGCACATATACTAGGACATGAAATTCCCTCTATTGCTACGGCATTATCCAAGATCCAATGATCTACTCTCTCCACCATTTCTTCTACGAGAGACAATTCTACATTTGTTGCCCACGGTGATTCAGCCCATTCTGATGTGGACATAAATGCAGATATCGTCTTGATTCTAGGGACAATTTTAACTCACTAGGTGTTGTAATGTTACAAGTAGTGGTTGCTCCAATAATCAAGAACCTTGAAAATGTATCCATTAGACCATGTGGGTCACTCATTTACTAGTGCTCAAATTTACATATGAAACCATCTGACTCCACCAATCAGGCCTTGTCACTTGAAGATCCATACTCAGCATCTGGACTAGTTCACCCTAGAGCCTGAATTAATGTTTGTGCCACAGGTTGAACACGTTGAATCCCTGGCACATAAATAGGGAACATCTACATCTATGGTTGCCTTTGCTCCGACAGGTCCTCCATCCCTCTCTTATCATCCTCTCAAAATCCATGCAAATGAACATACTACTCATTTGCCCACCTCTCTTCTCATCATCAACTAATTTAGTTGTCTAAATGTCATTCTTGCCAACAGTTCCAGAACTAGTGTTGTAGGCTCAGGAAGCTCGTCTCAGTCCAAACATTGACTTATTATATGGTATTCATGGTCTGGTTGTTCCATTTAGTTTGTTTTCTGTCAGTAAAATTACCAACACTACAATGATCTGTGAGTTTTTACTCTATATATGTTAGGATCTCAAGTCAAAGAAGATGATTAGTATGAGGGTGAAGTTTGTGGCTTGTATTAACTAGACCTCCCACCAGTTTGTCTTTCTCAGGCTCTTCAGTCTTCTACTTCACCCATCCCATCCACTTTTGTCAGTTAAGTCTCCGTAAAGTTCCAAAGTAGATTCAATCAGAAAATTCATATATTGCAATTCAATAATGCCAAAGACTTTGAATCTATTGTGTTTACTTACTATCTCTCCTTTAAAGGCATTATTCATCGAGCATCTTGTGCACATAACACACAATAAAATGGTTTAGCAAAACGGAAAAATCATCATTTGTTGAAGGTGTTTCATGCTCTCCTATGCCATATGCATGTCATCACATCGTTTGTCCATCCACTCTCTTAGATGGCACTTCTCCTTTTTCCCTATTATCTCTGTCTAATCTACCATACTTGTTGCCACAAAAGGAGTTTAGGTATGTCTGTTATATTAATAATCTAGGTCCGGGTTGGGACAAATTTGATCCTCACTCTATGAAGTGTGTATTTCTTGGTTTCTTAGACAAAAACGGGTCATCGTTGTTTCTATGGATGAAAATATTGGTATCAATAGTGGTTGCGGCCATTATTGGTATCAAATAATACACATCCATATTTCATACATTAGAAACAAAATATTTTCTATAAATTATAATCTGACGAAGAAATAACGGCTAATATATCGCTGATACAGTGATATCAAGATTTTGCAATGATATTGGATATATTGGCATCTAAAAGCCCAATAACGATATATATTGATCGACATTGGAATCCATGGTTGATACCATCCTTCCAGAGCTACTTTGCACGTTCATGTTACCTCCAATTCATCCATATCAAACTTCTCATATAGTAATATCTTTACAAAGTCCATTCATGAACATGTTGATTCGCATATTCCATCCCAATACCCTATTTGCCCAAGAGCATCTCTCCACTATTACAACCATTATGACCATTCACATATTCCTTCCCAAGAGAAGCCACCATTACAACATTCTTCTCCACTATAGGTCTACACACTACAATTTCAACCACCAGCTCCTATGCCCTAATCGATGATTTGTCATCCACATATCTAATGCCGGCCACCTCTACTAATCCTGAGTCACTATTCATAACTTTCTGCAAAAGTAACATTCGTGCAAAAATATATCCTATTAGCCAATATCATTGTTGATTCATTATCTCCTTCCTTTTGCATGCTTCACATCTCACCTGTCCAGTGTTTTTGTCCCTAAAACTGTCAAGGATGCATTATCTAATTCTTGGGGGCGACCATGCAATTTGAAATGAAGCTTAGCTATGAATAACATGGTTCTGTGTTTTAAAGTTAAATCCATACGGATTTGTTAACAATTGAAACAGATTAGTTAACAAAGGCTACACTCAAACTTATGTATCGATAATGATGAGACGTTTACCTGTTGCTATGATTTGATTGAATTGTTTTCGTATATCTATTGCTGCCAACCTTGATTGTCCCTTCTTTCAAATGGATGTTAAACATGCATTCTTCATTGCTATTTGCACGAAGAAGTTTATAAAGAGGAGCACCCTGGATTTGTTTCTCAGTGGGAGTAGCGAAACTGTGTTGGTTGATTAAAGAAGGCGGTGTATGGGTTAAAGCAGTCACCATGAGTGTCATCTGGGAAGTTTTCATAAGTTAACTTGAAGGTGGCCCACAGATTCCAAACAGATTGCTCTAAGTTACACATACGAGCTAGTGCAATATATGTTATTCTTGTCGTGTATGTTGATGGCATTGTAATCACCATAATGATGGATGTGAGACACCAGATTGAAGCAATTTCTAAAGCTTTCAGACAAAAGATCTAGGCAAGCTTCTATACTTTCTTGGTATTGAAGTTGCTAGATTTAGGTTAACCATCAATTTTTCACAAAGTAAATACTTGATTTGCTCAATAAACGGGTCTCCTAGATACCAGTCCAAGTGATACTCCCATGGATCCTAATCAAAAGCTACTAAAGGACAAGGAGAACTATTTCAAAATCAGGGAAGATAGAATCAATTGGTCAGGAAGCTGAGTTTCCTTAACAATACCAAACTAGACATCTCTTACACAGTCAGTGTTGTAAGCAAGTTCTTCAATGCTACTCAAGTCCCTCATTAAAAGCAGTAACACATTTTATCATATACCTAAAAGGCTCAAGTCATGGAACATTTTATAGATCAAAAGGTCATCTCCAGTGGAAGGATTTATGGATGCAGACTAGAGAGGATCTCCTTCGAATATTTTACAGATCAAATGGTTATCTCAAGTTGAAGGTTTTACAGATGCACACTGGAGAGGATCTCCTTCATATTTACAATCTGCTGCTGGATTTTGTACATTTCTTCGTGGTGACTTGTAACTTGGAAAAGTAAAAAAGAAAATAGTATTAACAGGTTCTAATACAGAAGTAGAATACAGGGCAATGGCCCACAGTACTAATGAATTGATTTGGCCGCAATATTTCCATCAAGAAATTGGGTTTTAGCTTCTACACCTATTTCATTGTTCTGCAATAATCAAACTGCCATATATATTGCATCCCATCCACCGTTTCATGAAAGGACTAAGCACACTGAAGTTAAGGGACACTTTGTTTGGGACAATATAATAACATCTTTACACTTTTTGTGAAATCTAGAGATCAACTTGATAATTGATTGAAATTCATTTGATCCAAACTGGACTTATATGATATATTATGAAGAATACAGGACAGTTGTTAGTTGTTAGAAATATGCTAGGCAAGAAAATGGGGAGTAATCAATAAGTTAAGCAACTCACTTCTTTGAATTCTATATATTACACAGTAGATGGGAATCACAAAAATTATCTTCCTCCTCGTTCTTGGGCCAAACCCTAATCCTCACAACAGTGACTAAAAATATAAAATTTAAAATAATATAAAATAGTTAAATATGAAACCTTGAGGGGAAAAAATATTTAAGTTGTTCATCATCAAACAACTTCAAAACCATAACCAATAATGAAACTGTTTTACTGAGAAAAAATTCAAATTCAGGCGCTCAGACATGAGATCTCAAAGTCAAACTAAGAGAGAGGAGGGGGGAGAGAGTTGTAACTTGTAACCAACGTGATATAACAGAAAAACAGTCCTTGGAAACCTGCAAACAGTACCTAAACCACCGTCTTTCCTCTACTCTCGTTCGTTGACTGAAATTTGACCCCTCTCACTGTAGCAAATCTGCTCACTGAAATCTCTCTCATTCTCTCCCTCTCATCGAAACAACTACATTATCCACTCAGCCAACAACCAAATAATTCAAAAGTGAATATGCCACTGAGCGAGGAAACGCCAAATCAGAAAACATAAATTGAAATTTATTCTTTGGGAAACTACTTTTTCTTTGCGATTAAATTTGGCCAATGAGGTCCGTCAGACCTGTGTTTGTTTTGTTTCATTGATACAGTTTTGTTTTCAGAATCTATTTTTCCCCTATTTTTCATTTTTCTCTTCAATCTCTTCAAAATTTTCAGAAGGTTGGGTAACCACAATGGGTCTTCCATGGATAAGCCCTTGACCCTAGTAAATATTTCTGAGAGTGTTTCCACAATTGAACATGTTTCCCCAACATTTTGCAATAAAGATAAAAAATACCAGCTGTTTAAGTCTTTTGTTTCTATAAACATTTTCAGAATGCGGGACTTCAGCCCAAAATAAGTTTCCATGCTGGCATGCTTCAAAGAGAATCAGGACAAAGGAGTACCTCCCCAGAACCATCAAGCATGGCAGCTTCCTGTTCCAACTTTTCAATCTTTTTCCCAATTTCAGGTAAAGCCTGGAAAGAGAGAGAAATTTATGTATTACCCATTACACAAAGAATCAGTGCAAGAAAAAGAAAGGTGGAGGAGTAACCTTCTCATACTGAAACTGGTGAAAAGAGTTCCTAATAACATGTTCAGCAGTAAACTGGCCTTCCGCACGGCACATGAGATTCAAAATCGAGTAGTAGCTCAATCTGAAAGTACTGACCAAAGGAGCAGGCTTCCCCAACACCATGTTTTTCAGGGCATTCATCTCCATCTAGAAGAATAGAGGGATAAATAGTTCATCATATGAAAATACAGAAACCACACTAGAACCAAAAGTTAACTGTAAAACTGCCTTGAAATATCATAGAAGTTGTAGAGATAGGCAATGATAAGCATCTATTCATACAATTTCCGCATAGCGTCCAATTGAATCACAAAAACTCAAATCTCAGAAACTCATGTAGCATAAGCATACAAAATGTCATAGAATTTCCAAATGCCCTAAACAAAGAAGCAAGTTCAGCTGACACTTGTCAGTTATATTGAGAAAACTCCACGCCATTTACATTGCCTCAAGAAAAGATTAGCCCATAATATCAAGCCCATCAACCTGCACCGGCACTGGCACAGAAAAGCATAAACCAAGATGGAATTAAACCATATAGATTATGATGAATACCTTCTAATTAGAGCAGTTGATAAAATGACATATTCTATGACCAGTTTAGTAGTAGTCTACATTTCCTTGGTTACTCTTCTAAAATTCATAATGAACCAGAAAAGATATCAGGGAATACATGCTTATGTACCCAACGATCAATCAATAAAATAAGCCAGAGAATGCATGTTCAAAGCTGTTTACCGCTCCCGATGGGGGTCTCAAAAACTTGCAAAAAGACAATAGTAATTGCACAGATTTAGCATTGAATTAAGTATGATCTTTAACATGGTTTCTTTAAGAGGCACATTATGGCTCCACAATAGATCCTTTGCACACCGGAAACAAGAAGTTTAGCTATCACTAAATTACACGTCAGCTTTGGGCTCTGCACATATCCTTTGTCTACACGATGTCAAGGACAGCTTCTTTGATCATTCAGCAAGTAGGGAGGCTCCAAAAAAACAAACAGGAACTCATTTGGAATTTAGCTATCATTAAACAATAATCTGCAAGTCAGATAGGGATTATCGATTTTTGCCCTGTGGCTACATGAGACCAATGACAGTTTATTTGATCTTTCAGCCCAATTTATCAATCACCTTCAGGTGATGAGTTTTACTAGGTAGTGGATGTGAGATGTAACTGTGGAAGAAAAGCAAAAATGTCAAAGCTTAAAATAATCGTTCAGTGACTTCTCTTCACTTGAGAAAACTCTCCTTGGTCTTTTGCATGGAAAAAAGAGAGAGAAAAGAAAACTCTCCTTTAGGTCCTCTTCGGCTTATTTGTATTTTCATATTATTTCATTAGTGGTCCAAAGCAAGTATCTCTTACTGCTTCTAGTAGCCTGTTCTGATAAAATGGTATTTAGCAAAAACATAGGGATAGAATCTGAACACAAGTCTCACTATTAAGTGCATCATAGTTGAAAATATAGGTATCGGTAATCGTCTTGGCTATATAGGTATTAGCCACGTCGGATGATATATATCGATATCAATTATATAAGCTAAAAAATTATTTTTGGAATCGGAATTTGTTATGCAAAATATTGGCCAAATATTTGTTATATAGCCAATATTTTCAATATTAGCTGATATAAAACTAGTATGGCAACATATGGCAATTTTGTTGTAATATTTGAAATATCTAAATCAAGGAGTGATATCAATACATATATCAAGGGGAATTTTATCAAACTTATAATAAAGATATTTGATATCCTGATTTTTTTAGGCTATGAGCTGGAGATGGAAGTTTCCAGATTACCGTGAGGGTGAGAGAATAGAAAGATAGCAATGAAAGATAGCAGTGATTGCTCCAATTCAAGAAGAAACAAGATCTCCGAAAGAAAGAAAACTCAAAGAAATACTTTCATTTCATCATCTCTATTTTTTACATATTCCTACTTATAGATAATTCCTCTCTCTCCTCAACCCCTTTAACAGAATACCAATAAAGAGAGACAAAGAAGATGCTGAAAAATTGAAGAGAAGCTACTCATTGTATGGTTGTTGCTAAGCTGGCCACATGCTACCCACATGATGCCTAGCTCACGTGACCAGTAGGGTGATTCCATAAGTTTCAATGAGTCTTCATCCTACGATTATCAAGTTGCCACACTGCTTACTACTTTCACGGCCTTGGAATTGCCACATCATCTTTAAAATCACCATTATACCCTATCAGACTCTACACCCCTTACAATGACTCCCGTTGTTCATCTCTTCACACCTTTCTGATAGTTCTGCTGTTCAAATCTTGCAGCTAGTGATCCTTGTTGCAGCTACACCTCTCACATTTCACCTCTTAACACCCTTTCTTCTTTTCTTCAATGGAGCTAGCTGTGACAAAGCACCCATCTTTTAAAGCACCTTGCCCTCAAGGTGAAAATACTGTAGCTTGAGTGAGAGAGCATCCACGTGTTGTTTTCACCTGTTGCACCCTTCCATTTGAGAAGGACCTTTGTAGCATCTCTTTGGCCTATTTTCCAAACTCTTATATCAACAACCCGTTCAAGTTCAGATAAAATCACCCTTTTGGTGTCAACTATTGAAGAGTAGAAATCGCTACTTCCTTCGCTCTAATCTACCTTTTCAGTGCTAAAAAAAGAAAAATGGGATGAATGCTCACAATTTGTGGAAGCTTTAGTTGGTAAGCAATTGTTCCTATTTTTTCTAGGAATTTTATAAAGGCCAAAGAATCTCAGCGCAAACTTTAAATTTCTTCTAAAAGGCACTAACTTTTGCCAATATAGTTACACACAAAGGTAGACATAATCTTTGACTTGGGACATTCTTTCACACGTGATCAACATACCGCAGCTTCATTTGAGCATGAGCCTTGCACAAATTTTCCTTCAATAAGGCTGAAATATAATCCCTGCTCTTGACCCCCTCTTCAAATGTTATATTCACCGAAATCTCCTTAATTACTACGCCACTCTGGGTGGGGAAACTCCATAAGCTACCTCAAAGGGAGTCACCCCGGTTGAGAGGTGTTGATTGGTATTATAAAACCACTCAGCCATGGCTAGCCAACTTGACTAAGATTTTAGATATTAACCACATAACACCTTAAGTACTATTCCAACCACAATTGAGGATGGTAAGTGATACTATAGGCTAGTTTCATCCCCGATAGTTTAAATAGTTCCTTCCAAAATGAAGAGGTAAAGATAAAGTCTCTGTTACTAATAATAGTCAAAGTTCTTATGTAGTCTCACTATGTTGTCAAAAACCAAGCTGGCAAGTCTCTATTACTAATAATAGTCAAAGTTCTTATGTAGTCTCACTATGTTGTCAAAAACCAAGCTGGCAATTTTTGTGACCGTGTAAGGGTGAGTTACAAAGTGGGCATATTTTGTGAGTCTATCAACAATCACAAAAGTACTGCTATAGTCATACAATGATGGTAGACCCTCAATAAAATCCATTGACAAATCAAACCAAAGTTGTTCAAGAATTGGTAAAGGTTGAATGCGGCCATAAGGTACGGTCAGGTCAATTTTTGTTTACTGACAAATTTAGCATTCACAAGAAAATCCCACCAAATCCTTCTGCATACCCTTCTAATAGAGCTCACCCCAGGCCCAGCTCAGGGCAATGTTGTAACTTGAATGTCTACCCACAGGACTATACTATACCCAATCCATGATTTTCCTTTTGAGGGTTAAATAATTCCCAACAATAATCTTTTGCTTTTTTTAAAAGAACCCCATTTTGAAAAGAGGAAAAGTTTGCGGATATATTACCTTCTTGAAGCTACTAGATAATCTCTTAAGGGTCAAGTCAATTCAATAAGTTGCCTTAACCTCTTCAAACCATTCTAGGCTAGGGAATGATAGCATCATGAGAGTTGGATGGTCATCCTTTCTAGATAGTGCATCTGCAACCTTATTCCCCTTACACTTATTCAAGGATGAAGTCATAGTCCAAAAGCTTAAACACCCATTTTTGTGAAATTGAGCTCCCACCTTTTGTTCAAAAAGGAAACTTTAAGACTCTGTTGACCAGTCTTCACTATAACAACCTGGCCCAGCAAACATTGTCTCCATTTTCTAATGACCATAACCAAGGACGGCATTTCTTTTTCCTATGTGGGTAGAGCTAAAGCCTTCTCTTTCAAGGAATAACTGAAATATGCTATTGACCAATGGTCATGTATTAACACAGCTTCTATTCCTGCCCCTAAAGCATCATATTCAATAACAAATTAATTTTTATAAAATCAAGTAAAACCAACAAAGGAGGTTCTGACATGCTTTTTTTAACCACTAAAAGGCTTCCTTTAACTTCTATGTCCACGAAAGGAATTTTTCTTAAGAAGAACAATAAAGGGGGCAGTGATGAGTTTGTAATTCTTAATAAACTTCTAGTGGTAACTGGTAAGGCCAAAAAATACCCTTAAAATTTAATTGTACTGGGAAAAATCCATTTTGTCATGTCTGAAATCTTAGTAGGATCAGCCTTCACTACTAATATGAGATATCCCAGAAAAATCTATATTTGCTGAATTTTGCATAGAGCCTGCGGACATCCAAGGTATGTAATACCCATCTCAGGTGACTCTCGTGTGCTTATGGTTGGGGCTATAGATAAATATAACATCAAAGAATACCACAACAAATTCCAAAGGAAATCTTTGAAAATTTTGTTCATAAACGTTTAAAATGTGGCAGGAACATTAGTTAGCCCAAATGGCATAACCAAGAACTTGTAATGTCCCTCACATATTCTAAAAACCGTTTTCTAGATATTTGACTCCATTCTGATTAAGTGGTAACTGGACCTTAAATCTAGCATGGAGAAAATGATAGCTCCATGTAGTTTGTTCAGTAATTTATCTATTAGCAATATAAAATACCTATCCTTAAAGATTTTATGGTTTAGAGCCCAATAATCTACACACATCCACCAACTTTTATCAACCTTCCTAATGAATAGCACAGATGAAGAGTAAGGACTCTAGCTATGCCTTATGAGTCTTATTTCGAGTAACTCCCTTATCGACTTCTCAATCTCGCTTTTCTTAAGGGTAACAATAGGGTTGTACACTAATTGGTTCCAAGTCATTTTTTAGATTTGGTGCTCATCTTCCCCGATTGGAGACAGCCCTTTGGGCCCCGTCAAACTATTTTGAAAAATCCTTCACATCACTAGAAGGATCCTTACAATCATCCGGTTCTAGATTATTCAAGAGCTTAAATACCACTCATTTGTTTTCCTGCCTAGGGACTTTATGCCAAGAGCTTTCTTCAACTGGGCTATCTTCAGCCATTTTTAATCGATGAAGGGACACCTCTATCTCCTAATGATTGAATTTCACATTGAGGGTAAGAAAATCCCATACTATTGGCCCAATGTGGTTAAACAGTTTATTCCCAGCACCACATCGCAACCTCCCAGAGTCAAAACTAAAAGGTTGGCCCAAAAATGATTATCTTGTAACTGAATCTTCAGACCTAAGTAGGATCTTTGTCCCTAGACAATGTCTCCATTGGCAATCTGTACTTGATGTTGGTTTATTCCACCCTTCTCCAATTAAATTTCTCAACCAACCCCCAGTCTAAAAAGTTATGACCGCTTCTGAAGCCAATTAAAATCACCTCAGGTACTCCATTAATCTTCCCTATGACCCACATGGTTTAAATGTGGAGAGTGCCCATAATCACGTGAATCAAAATTGCAGGTAAAAAAGCCTATGGAACCTCAGTGTCCTATGGCTGATAATTGATGATAGCTTGCTCAAGATTAAATTCCTTTGAATCCTCTGTATCAATCACAGCTATAACAGAAAGTCTGCAACTAAAACATTTGTCTCAAGTTCCACTTTTCGTGTAGTTGTAACACAACCCCTTCTCCCTTCTTTCCCTCATTTGAGCTGGAGAGATGTGGTGAACTATTATTTCCAATTTGGTAGAGACTTGATGTGAACTCATTGCCGCGGATGGGGAATGATGATTAGTTCCTCCAAAGGAAGATATCTGACCCCAATTAGATTTCCTCAAACTCGTGATTAGCTTTTCCTAATCCATGCTATATTTTATCATGTTATAAATGAGTAAGAAATATATGGATATATCCATTTCATGTAATTTCATACCACAAGCTTAATGAAGGCTAGTCGGTCTAAGGTGATTTGCAGGAAACTGAATTTCGTCCTTTAAGTTTCCCTAAAAGGCAGCTCAGCTTTGTTGCATCAGATATGTCCCTTAGTCAGTTGGAAATAACTTCAAATTGTGTTTTATACATTGCCATAGTGTTTCTGTAGGTGTTCCATCAGATCGTCATAGGCCATACTTCAAATTTTTGATTTTCATAAGTTTGATAATATTGGAAATACTACCTAACATTGAAAATCCACCTTTCAAGATTATCTCCTTCAAAATGAAGAAAATTAATTCTCACATTACGAGTGTGAGTTGTATCCTTGACGGCATCATTGGCTCTTCTTCGCATTTTGTTAGTGGTTGTATCCATGGCGGTTGCCCTGCTGGATACGTTGGTATATTTTCTAACATTAGACACATATGTTCAATAAGGCCATCATACTTTTTCCAGCTGTTCAAAACACTCATTGTTGAGCTGGTCAGAACCATCCAAGCACTGGTTAATCTGCCGATCCAATCCCTCTATCCATAGGTTAGTCACAAAGAGTAATTCCGAGATTTGATTGAAGCAGGTTTCCTTGACCATTGAATCAGCTATAATACCACTTATTATAATGATATTTGATTTTCTTGTTTTTTCCAGGCTAATGAGTTGGACATGGACGCTTTCAAATCACCGTGAGGGTGAAAGAATGGAAAGATAGCAATGAAGGATAACAGTGGTTGATCCAATTTGAGAATGAACAAAGTCTCCAAAAGGAAAAGAAAAAAAGCTCAAACAAGTATTTTCATTTTATTATCTCTATTTTTTACATCTTCTAACTTATAGATAATTCCTCACTCTCCTCAAATCATTTGGCAAAATACTAGTAAAAAGAGAAAAAGAAGATGCTGAAAAACCGAAAGATGCTACTCATTGTATGGGTGTTACTAAGCTAGCCATGTGCTACCGACGTGATGCCTAACTCATGTGACCAAAACCGTGCTTCTACATTTCTCAATGAATTTTCATCCTATGATTATGAAGCCGCCATGCTGCTTACTACTTTCATGACCTTGGAATCTCCATGTTGTCTCTAAAATCACTATCATACCCCATTAGACTCTATACTGCTTACAATGACTCGCGCTATTTATCTCTTCACACCTTTCTGATGCTCCTGCTGCTCCAGTCTTCTATCTAGAGATCATGTAGCTACTTCTCTCACACTTCACCTCTCAACACTCTTTCTTCTCTTCTTCCATGGAGTTAGCTATGACAAAACTCCAATTTTACACTTCAGCAATTATATATTTCCCCTCCAATGTCACACACATTCCTGATAGAGGGTTGATACACCCTCAACCTTACGCACCCCCTCCTCTCTCTCTCACCCTCCCTAAAAAGAATATTATCAAGAGGCACCGAGCTTTTATGATAGAGCATATTCAATACAAGTGACAAGAAATGGATGGCCCTGTGCATGACTCTACCCCCAATGCAGGGTCTATATGAGAGTCAACGATAAAATCTCATCCTTACAAAGCAAAAAGATTGTATCAGTAGTTCAAAGCTAAAATTTCCATGTCACAATACAGTAATCTTACACCAATGCTCACACTTGCAATGCAAGTGACTACATTCTATCAATTTTGAACCAAGCATACCAGCAACAAAAAAACAATGGACCTTCAAAAAATTGAAAGAAATACAGAAAGAATATAGACAGACAGAACAATAACAGATAGTGAGACTTTGCTTAAAACTATTGTAACACTATGAAATTACCTGCTCATCAATCATTATGATGCAAATGCCTCGTTCATCTCTGCCGCGACGACCTGCTCTTCCACTCATCTTCAAATGTACAATGCAAAGTCTCCCATGAGCAAAACAAAGAATTTTTTTTTTCTTTATATCACAATTTAAAGAAGATAATAATTACTCACCTGAATATACTCACCAGATCCAATATACCGATGGCTATCACCATCCCATTTCTTAACAGATGTGAAAACAACGGTTTTTGCAGGCATATTTAAGCCCATGGCAAACTGTTACATGTAGCCAAGTAGCATTGTTAAAGGTGAAACCCAAGGATGAACAAATAACTGAAAATGCATTATAACTCCAAGGATGCAAAACAAAACAAGAACATGCAAAAGATACTACGAGTGTCAGTCAAGATTAACTGGTTCTGCCAAGAGAACAGGTCACAAAATAGAGTTTCCAATAGGTAGAACATGACATCCTTGGCTGCCCCAGCTTCCATAAAATGAGTAACCCCCTCCCCATTCCAGTGATACTGAAATAAAGGTAGGGTGCTTATTAAACAATATGCATTCTATACATGCAGAAGAGCCATAAAAATATATGACAAGTGAGAAACTAACAACTTGCAGATGTTTAGCTACCATAAACAAATTAAATAAAGGGCAGTTCAAATGGGTTTAATCAGATGTTGTTTGATTCAGATTAGGGCAGACGCAAGAGACGGAGAAGAGAATAACAAGAGAGAGAGAGAGGAAAGTAAAATGGACAGCCGGTAAATTGTGTCCCACTCCCAATCATACTTTACAGACACTTCAATACAATAGGTAGAAATTACTGAGGTACCCAGTCTTATAAGAGATCAAGCTTATAAAATGCATCTAGTAACAGCCTTCCTCAAAACAAACCGTCATTTGGGATGGGATGTTTCCTATCGCAACACCACCTGCTTCCAGGGAATTCAGCATATAAGCTGAAAGCCACAAATCCCAGATCTCCATCTAATTCATGCCAACCATGGCAACTTTTGCAGATTTGTTGGGGGAAAACCATCCGTCTTGTTCATTTTTTGTAAATCAGTTTATTGGTTTTATGATTAAGAGTAAGACAGTTTCTTCTTTTCAGAATTTGCATTAACACTGCAAAACAATTTTCCCCAGGTATGTGCAACAACACTGAGAATTCGGTCCTCTCAAACCTTAACAATGCTTCCAACAGCAATTTTAACCAACCCTTCTCCAAACCCCCCAACAGCGGCTACAACTACAGGAAAACCAATCTCACAACTACTTGCAGCCTCACTTTACCAACTGAATAGATGAACAGGCACTTGTGGAGGTAGTTAAACATATACCCCATCCACATAATCTGAGTGTTGCCCTAGCAAGGCATGACATGACATTTGGATAGCAGTAAGTGTACAACAAACTTCGAAAGGAAAATTTCATGCACTGATGTAACTCACCGTCTCAGTGGCAAAAAGGGCCTTTACAAGTCCTTCCTGGAAAAGGAGCTCCACCAATTCCTTAATAATTGGAAGAAGGCCAGAATGATGAACAGCAATGCCTCTTTGAAGAAGTGGCAGCATCAATTCAATAGCAGGTAAGTTCCTGTCCTCCTCATTCAAACAGAGAACTGCATTTCGAAAAACCTCCTCCACAACCTCCTTCTCTTCATGTGTATTGAAATCAAGTTTAGACATGGACATTGCATGTTGTTCACACTCTCTTCTACTGAAGCTGAAAATAATGACGGGTTGAAACTTGCGTTCCATAATCATCTGGTCCATAAAGGGTTCAAAATTAGAATTAACATATCATGGTCTTCAGAGAAAAACAAAGGCAAACAGAACCTAGCTAAGGGATCCCCATTTAGAAGTCAAGGTGACAAAGAAAAAAGAAACAGAGCACCACAAGCTTTAGCATAATCACACGGATTAAGAGCATAAACAAACAGCAGGACTGCGTTACTGTC
This sequence comes from Nepenthes alata, assembly GCA_028571085.2. Taxonomy (NCBI): domain Eukaryota; kingdom Viridiplantae; phylum Streptophyta; class Magnoliopsida; order Caryophyllales; family Nepenthaceae; genus Nepenthes; species Nepenthes alata. The sequence continues at coordinate 29,736 of JAOVVI020000345.1, forward strand.
TAGTTTTACTATAAAAACTTCTCACTTTATTCAAATCACGTGAATTGTTTCCATTTGCTCTTGGTAAATAATTATTAAAAACAATAATCTAACAAAAAACAACAATGAACATCAAAAAATTAGCCAACAATTATAAACAGGTCGACACACCTTTACAATCTTGTAAATGTCCGAACCCCCAGATCCGGAACCACCTCTAGCAATCCTACCACTGGATTTCGCACCCATTCCTTTACCACCACTGCCATGTACAAGCTTTTGCTTAGTAAAAGTCTCCTGCAACTTCAGGAAATTATCTTCCCTAAACTGCTCATGCTCATCCACAACCAAGTACAATCCAGAACCGCCCATGGGAAACACGTAATGCTGAAGAGGCGTGGGCCGGAAATCGGTGTACACCACGTGACAGGGCTGCTTGTGCAGGTTACAAATCCATTCCGCAAATTCCGTAGCATTCGACATTGTCGCCGACAAGAAAACCATCTTAATCTCCGGCGGCAAGAATATTATGCTTTCCTCCCAAACAACCCCCCTCTCTCTATCCTTCATGTAATGGATCTCATCAAATATCACCCAAGCAACTTCCTTCAGAACCTCAGACCCTCTATACAGCATTCCACGGAGAATTTCCGTCGTCATCACCAAACAACTAGCGTTCGGCGACAGCGTCACGTCTCCAGTCATAAGACCGACGTCGGAAAACTCCTGGTTGAGCTCCCTGTACTTCTGGTTGCTCAGTGCCTTCAACGGAGAAGTATAGATGACTCTCTGCTTCTCTCGGAATGCCATAGCGATGGCGTACTCGGCGACGGCGGTTTTCCCAGCGGAGGTGTGGGCCGATACCAGAACCGACTCGTTTCGCTCGAGACAGGCAATCGATACTTTCTGGAAAGGATCAAGGATGAAGGGATAGGTCTTCGCCATTTCTCCATTATAGGTAGGGTTCGAAAGAGTCCCGTGAATCGACTCTTCCTTGCCGGCGAAGTAGCCGGCCGGGACAGCGACCTCGTGTACGCATGTTCTCAACAAGTTGAGCTTCTTCGATCTCTGCTGCTGTTTTTCTTCTTGTTGATCCTGGCTCTGAGCTTGAGATTCTGGCAATGTCGGTTTGGTGAAAGCTTCACCTTCCTCTACAATTTTGGGAATTCCCGATGAATTCCTCTCAACTTCGGATTGTTTTCTTTTCCCGAGCGTTGGGACAGTTGAATTGGCTTGTTCTTCCACTGATTCTCCCATTTTTTGCTAGCTCAAGTGCAACTGTCAACTTTATTTTTTGGTCCTAAATGTAAAGCTAAGCTGATCTGCGACGTGTAAGTTTCATATCATTCTCCGACGGAGGCAATGCAAAGCAGAGGTTAGGGTTTATAGTCTGCGGTAAATACTTAAACTGCGCGGCCTCACCGTGGAATTCGTTGAGCGGATATTTCGGACGAAAATTCATATTTGTAAATTCGTATTTGAGCGGATTTAAGTTTTGAATTTTGGATTTACTAGTTACAGAGTATATAAAATAAATATATATATATATATATAACTTAGAGCGGCTCGAATTAAACTTTCATAAATTAAAAAAATAATGTTTAAAAATAGATAATATATGATTTTTGACATTTAATTGCTACTTCCGCTTTGCTGTTGATTTGTTTGGGTATTTTTAGATTTTCATAACTTTTTAGCTCAATTTTGTTGATTTTTTAGATTTAACTGTGAGGTGTTTACATTATATTTTTTAAAACTAAGATTACCCATGATTAAAAAATTTAATGTTGTGGTTGTTTCTATTAATGGAGGGCAAATTTGTTCAAACTACGTCTATTGCTTTAACTATATCACTTATTATTAAGTGATGATTAAGCAACATAAAAAAATATATATATATGCTTATCAAGATGGTCATGTATATGGGCATACTATAAGAGGGCTTATCAAATAAACAGTATGTTATTCTGATGTAACGATTAATATATCGATCAACATTAAATGAAATCAGCTTTTTTTTTCATCAATGTTATGACTTTTTCACAAGATATGATCATTTACACTTAATTTTAAATATATCAATTAGGGAATAGGTAATGATATTTTTTTATGATTATCAGACCAAATATATGATTTTATTTAACCAGTGTATAATTTTATACATCAATAGAAACAACGTATCGATTCTTGTGAATTTTACTAAAGAAAATTCTAAAATTGTGCGAGCACCTCATCATATAACCAATCAATTTCATTCCTTTAGAGGTTAATAAAATGTTTTAACCTTATTTTAAGTTGTAAAATAGTAATCTGTCCATTTTCTCAGCTTCATAAGTTTCATATCTTCATCATATTTTTCATTTTATTTACTAATAACTTAGAATGGTGCGGGTGCAATGGATGAAACTCATACTCGTTCAAATGTTCCTCTTGAAATTCAAGAAGTGTTTTGTAGTTGAAAAGATAGGATAAAGAAAATATATTAACATCTATCAATTTTGATTTGCAATTTACTTATATTGTATTATCTTGGATATTTCTCATTTAAGAATTATAAGCTATTAACAAAATATCATAATCTTTCTTTCTCTTGGAAGTTGGATTAAGTATTATTAGTCTCATGATTTCAAGTCATCAAGTCGAGTTATGTCTTTTTTTGTAAAGTATGTTTTAATTTAATTGATCTTATTCTTCTTTCCAAATAATCATAAAATAATTTAATTCTTATGCTTTTCTTTATGAAATTCAAAATATGGAATGTTCAATTCAAAATATGTGCTAATATGTAACTGAAATTTCATATAATTCACAGAAACTATAAAAGAAATGAACAACTAAGCATTAAAACAGATGTAAATATGAGATTGCATAATTATACTTAATTTTGTGTTTATATTCGATTCTAAATTAGGCATATTGGTAGATAATCTTGTTATTTATTTTATACTTCAACTTTTTTTAAAATTTTGTTTGAATTTGAAGCTGTTTCTATATGTTTCATATTCAACATTTGATGTCACTTTCGAATGGTAGAATGTTTTGGGTATAGTTTTGTCCAGGATCTGAAGCCTAGTCGAATCAATTGTTTTCAATGAATAATTTCTATCAATTATTGTGCGCAAGGCTCCCTCAAATATTGTTTGAGTATTTATCCATAAATAGAAGTCACTTACCAAAGAAATCTTTAGACTTTTATATGCTTGAAGTATGAAATAAACAGTGTTTTCAATAGTTTGGATGGCATGCCACTTCCGTTCAAATGCCAATTCTTGTTTGGCATACGACTTTGCATTCAAACGTCAGCTTCCGTTTAGCGTGTGACATTGCATTCATGCACCAAACTCACAAATTATCATTTGAATCTTGAAATTATCTTATTTTCTTGGATTCGGTGTTTGGTCTTTGACACTTAAATCGTCGAGTACTAAAATTAAGGTTTAGCAGATTTCATGAAAACATATCGGTATTTAAAAATATAGAACCTATGGCACTGTAATATGATATATAATTTTTTTTGAAATTGATTCATGTATTCCAGTAAATGTTGAGGTCATGGTTTGTGACGCAATGCTAATGGAAAGCATGTCTCTTCATTCCAGTAAATGATATGATATATTATGACAATTGTTTCATAATATGTTTGGGATATTGGAGGGAGACATCATATCTAGTCTCTTCATTGCCATGGTAAGTGGGTTGCCTGTATGATTTTGGATGTCTTTAATCTCACTATAACAAACCAAGCCTATTAGAAGGTATTAATATGATGTCCTTTAGTCAGTGGTGAGTAATGTCTATAAGAGATTGTTTGTATTCTCTTAGGGGTTTATGACTTTGGTTGTTTTAGGATGATTAATCCACTATTCTTGTATGTCCCATGGAAATATGAAGTCTCTTTCTAGGGATTTTTAGTTGGTATGTCCTAGGATATACAATTATTATTTCAAATGTTCTTACTCTTATTATTTGGTTGTTTATATCCTATTGATAAATTATTGTGTGCATGGTAGTATTATATTGTTATTTGTATGACTTATTAAAAATTTGACTCACTCTTTATTATTTTGTTAAATTCTACTAGATTAGTTGCATATTCGTTTGATATTTAAGTATAAATTTGCGATGATTTTAGAAAATAGCGAGAAGTCTTCAAGTACTTTAGTTAGATTTTATTTACGTTAAATTATGTTGTAAAATAGCAGTTGTTATGTATTATTTTATATTTAGAAATTTGTTATATTGTACTCTACAAGTTGTAAACTTTGATTTATATTAATGAAATGCGATGGATTCTTTCTATATTTTGAAATTTTTGAGACATGTGATTTTATATATTTGA
>JAOVVI020000346.1:0-34049 GCA_028571085.2 Nepenthes alata
CCTCCCTCTCCCCCCCCCCCCCCCCAAAAAAAAAAAGCTTGGCTCATCTGGTAAATAAGATTAAAAAATGGACTTGAGTTTGATTCTTTTAGCTTCTTGAAAGCTTGAATGAGCTTCATTCAACACCCTAGAATTGAAATCCTGAGTTGTTTGAATCACTTGCCACACCCAATGGTTTGGGACTGCTAGTTGAATTGCTGCGCATTTGCTTCTTTGGTTGATCTTCTGTTAATGATTAGCTGATATTAAAAAGAGAGGAATGCAGTTGCTGTTTCCATTTGCATTTTGGTTTTGTGCACATATGTAGGGAATGGTTCACCGTTTTGTCCTCCTTTGGTTTTGGATTCTTTAACATATTTTTACCTAGGTGCTGTTCTTCTTAAGCAATTCATTAAAAAACATTGGCATGAGGATGAAGACAGTTTTGAGCATCCTGTTGTTGCAACTGAAGAAAAGGTCTCTCTCTCTCTCTCTCTCTCTCTCTAATAAGAATAAGTGGTCAAAGTTAACTTCTGGGATTTAAATATCACAAGGATATTCTCTATGCTGTCATGCGTGTTCCAGATGCGGCATCAATGGTGGATGCTAGAATCCGCAACATACGCCTTGTTGTCGGTTGGCTTGATCTAATCAGGCCAGCCTCGCTCATCACCAAGTGATTGAAAATTAGTGGCAAACCGGCTTCTGTAATTGCATGGTTTTAGGTGCCCAAGCTTACCAAAATATGTTAGCTGGCTGAGTGGCTGTTGAATTTTGCTGGTCAAACAACGCATGCTGCTTTGTTCTGCCTTCATTTCCTCTTCTGTGATGCAATATTTTCTTCCAAAGAGTGCAATTTATTTTTTCTACTTTATTTCTGATTCTATGAAGTGTGTCTTGCCAGGAAGTCATACGCAGACTACTTCTGCTGTCCCTGGATGATCCACATAGAAAAATTTGCACAGCAATTGGTATGGCTGTGGCCTGTATTGCTCATTATGATTGGCCAGAAGATTGGCCAGACCTCCTGCCTTTTTTGATGAAGTTGATTACTGACTGTACAAATACAAATGGAGGTTACTGCACATATGCTTTTGTCAATTTTGATTCAATTGCTGCGCGTTTGGTTCTGGATCTTGTTGTTCTGCATAAGGTCTCTTCTAATTGCCAATGGTTCGTCTATTAGAAAATTGATAGCTGAATTTCATCAAGTGGTTAGTACATTGCATAGATTCTTAAGTTGTTGCTGTGATACTGAATCTTGCCTCCCCAACCAATCACGCCACCAAGAAAAGGTAGGAAATAAGAAATAAAAAGAGGGATGATTACAAACTTATGCTAATCAAATCTCTGTTGTTATATGTCAACAGTAATTATCATCACTGGGCATCCCAATAAATTATGTGAATAACTATTAGGTTTATGGAGAGACAAGTTCTATACTGGTGCAAACACATTCTTGATTATTAGTCAATTGATGACCACACAATATGCTACATCAGTAATCTAAACCTCGGGCACTTATGTAACCAAATCCATATGTATACATATATATATATATGCATACACATGTATATATATGTATATATATATCATTCATTTCTCTTGTGAAGACTTGGCTGTAGTTTGTGGATATAAAATGAATCTTCAGTAACTATTGATTGATTAAAGGGTCTTCTTTGGCTTGACACTGATATATTCTAATTATTAGTTAGTGTTATGCAGTGCATGGGGCTTTAAGATGTTTAGCCCTTCTCTCTGGGGATTTGGATGATAATGTGGTGCCAACTTTAGTGCCTATTTTGTTCCCATGCCTACACTCACTTGTATCATCTCCTCAGGTCAGTGCCTGTGGTGCAATACTTTTTTTTTCTTGATTGGTAAGAAAATGAATTGCTCAAGTACATATGTAAGGCATATTTGAGATGAGAACAGGGAATGACACCTTGCTTCCAAAAGAAGTTTACATTTTACCATCCATGCTTAAGGATCTCCTATTGACTTCTGTTCCTCATTCTAACTGCACCATAAATAGCGAGGAATCAACGAACATTTTACATTTGCTAACATAGCCAGACAACATGTTAATTGTGGGCTAAGCTCACACCTTGGTGATATAAGACAAGCCAGGGTCACATGTTGAGCCACTTGGTTGTTGGGTCGCTTATGTTGATTTGAGTTCTTGATGAGCTTAAGCTACCAGATAGGCATTTTATAAATGGTTTGTATGATTGTACCAGAGGACAATCTTTCACCTGTGGGATTGATAAACAACAAATGCCTGTTACAGATGGACTTCGGCTTCTTCCTACCTTTATGTTCAACTGCTATTGAAATTGAGTTGTTTTATTACTGTTGAACCACTTGTGTGTTCCCGTTTGCCTGTTACATTTCTTATTTTACTTGCTTAGCATCACAAACTTGACATTGTGACAAAAAAAACTATGTCTAATTTTAAACATCTTCATTTGGCCCGATTTTACTTCTGCTATGTCTGGAAGTAGCTGCCAAGAACACTGTATTTATGTGCAGTTGTTTCTTTTACTATCATGGTTGGTATGTTTAGAGAACTAGTAGTAAACATATTTCTTATCTTTTAGGTTAATGAAAAGAATTTGATGCTCTCATTGTTTCTAAGTATGAAACATTATTCTGATGTTGTTTGCTACAACTATTTAACTTGAATAGATCTTTGACAAATCCATACTTGCGAAAGCTCTTTCCATAATCTATTCTTGCACATCTATGCTGGGTACAATGAGTGGTGTCTATAAGGTATGCTCTGGACATCCTTATCTAGATTTTGGAGGGTGGTGCAGTGTGGGTTGGTTGTAGTACAATTTGATGACAGATGCAAACGTCTTTACTTCCAGAGGGAAACCACAGATTTGATATCACCGATGCTTAAACCATTAATGGATCAGTTTTCAGTGATCTTAGAGCATCCAGTGCAATCTGAAGATCCTGAGGATTGGAGCGTACGAATGGAGGTCTATTTTGTATTTTGATTGACAATTATATTGACATTCAAATTGCATCTTGTTTGGCATTTCAATTGTCTTTTATAGCATCATTATAGGGTGTGATGATTTTATTGTAAGTTTGTAACTTCCAACTGTAGGTTTTGAAGTGCTTAAATCAGTTTGTTCAACATTTCCCTGGTGTCATAGGGAAAGATTGTATGGGTAAGATTTTCTGTTGGTATTTCTCAACAGGTGGACCAAGTATTATTGTTTCATTTGCATTTTCCTTCTGATTCTGTTATTCTTTCCTTATTTTTCCTTTATCTTTATTTTTGCAGTCATTGTAGCACCTTTGTGGCGGACATTCGTTTCATCTTTAGAAGTTTATGAGCGTTCATCAGTAGGAGGTGCTGAGGACTCCTTTGAGGGAACATATGACTCCGATGGAGCAGAGAGAGGCCTGGAAGCCTTTGTCATTCAGGTATGTCTTTATTGTTTGATGATCCTAGTTTAATTGATTGTAGTGCTAAGCAGATATTATGAAAATGTCCTAGTAGTTTGAGGCAAATTAAAATATTCTGTACATTCTTGAACAGCCCTTGGAGTGTTCTCATGGCATTCGTTTTCATGACTATATGTTCTACTGTTTTCATGTGTGTTGTATGTTTGTGCTACCTAAAGAAAAAGAGTAGGAAAACTGATTTCTTGTTTAGGATATTGAATTTGTTGTATCCGTTAGGTTATTGTGTTTTGTTGAATTATAGTGATATATGATTCACTAAGAATTATTTGGCCTCTTTCTATGTCCCAGTTAATGCATTGTCCTTGTAGTTTGCATATCAGAATCTGCCAATCTGTAAGCTGATTGGTTGTGAATAGATTTAGATCAGAGGTTTGACCAAATTTGATCCAGATAAGGATGGCACAATATATGCTAAAGTTTCGGAAAATCAGAAATAAGAGCTCTATTAAGAGAGCACTGAATGTTGTGAATTGGTTATGATCTATTTAGGTTGTGAAATCAGACTTAGAATTTGGAATAGCAAGTGTAATTCCAATTCAGTTGGAATTGAGTAAAATTTGAATTCTACCTTTTGGATTATACAACAAATTACAATTTTGGTAGAAAACAGAGTTAGAGGCCCAATTAAATTTTCAAGTCATGCATAAAACCAATGGCAATAATTAGCCCAGCATGTATTCGAAATCTACGAAGGTATGAATTTTATAAATATAAATATTAGAAAAATATTTCTTTATACAAAAAAATATTTTTTATGTTTTAGGAAATACTTTTCTATATATTCATGTTTAATATAATTAGGCAATTTTTTTTTCTTATGAATCATTAGCTTGTTTATATTTTTAAGTTATATATATTCTACCCATTTTTATAAAAAATGACAGAAAGGACCATGAGTTGGCCTAGTCAGACTTGGTGATGTTAAGTGGGCCGTGGGCCACCCATGAATTACCGTGTTATATTGACACGGCATGGGGATTTAAATGTCGGCCCAATGTCGCACATGACCTATTGATATCGGGCTGTGCTGTGGCCAAATGTCCGATTATGAGAGAGGGAAAAAAATAAGAAAAAATGTGCAAAGTATTTTGAATAAATACTTCTTTATTTTATTGATCAAATATTCAAAGTTTTTTTTTGGTAATTTAAAAATATTCAATGTTACAATTTACAAAAATTTAAAAATTAAAATGATCAACTCACTTATTTTTTATGTTTCAGTTGCATTACCACTTGCGCCGCTATTTCTTCTGAATTCTTCTTTGTCGCTGCTGCTTAAAATGGTTGCATTTTTTTATGTAATCTTTTGTGTCTAACCTACTTTTGGATAGGATGCACATCTCTATTGATTTTGATATGATTGTGCTTTTTTTTTCGTCTACTACTTGACCCTTGACACTAAAGATAGACTCAAATGATACTGTACTTGTTGGTAAGGTTAAGAATCCTACACTATTAATGCTAGTGTGGGAAATTTGTGCTCTTAGCCTTCTTCCATTTCAAAATTTTAAACTCTGACCAGCTTGTTTTGAAATTGGTAATATGGTTGGATAGTAACTGGTGGAGTAGTTCAATTGGTGTTGAATTTTCACTTACCAGTTGTGATTCACATTGAATCCGTATCAAGTAATACAAATCTTAATTGTCGGGACCACCTTTGCTACTACTGTTTACTTTTGCTGTTGGACTAGATAGTTTCGGTGCTTTCTGAGGTGCACACAAGTTGCATGTTGTATGCAGGTTATGATGCACCCATGCCTTCATCTTTTCTACGTTGTCGTTTATTCCCATGTTAGTATAGAATTCTTTAGGATAGATGAATACCTCACATAAGTTCATGCAGGGCCTACAATGGTAGCAAGATAGGCAAACAGTTGAGAATTTTTTAAATATTTCAAAACTTTTTTGTAAAATAAATCTAAATATAATATTAGTCAATATTTTATTTTTAATGCATTTGAATATTTATTTAAATTTATCTCTAAATTTTATATTTACTTCCATTACTGGTATTATATAGAAGAATTTGTAATCTTACTGGTAAAGTATAATGTTGTTAGTAATTGATAACAATTGGCTTAACAAATTTGATATTGTGTTGTGGGTACCTACTAATTCTTTAGTAGCAAAATTGAAAACTTCTAAAAATATTTAATCATTTTAATCAACTTCTGGTTAGTATTCACAGTAAGCTTGGCCTATTTGGTATTTTCATTGTGGATGATGGTTAAAACGGAACAAAAATGATATATGGTATCTAGTTTCATGTATGTGAAGTTCCATCGTGTTGCATAGTCTATCTTCATTTTGTTGTAGTTGAGGTTATTTTGCTTACTTAGTGTCCTAAATTGCTGCTTTGAGAAAATGCCATTGTAAATAGAACAATATTATTCAATTTCTCCACATATAGAGAAATGAATTTCAAAATATCCTTGGCATAAAGGTTAATTATATGATATGCACATTTTTATAAAATAATTCTTCATTCAAAATTAAAAAAATATGATTTAAATAAAATTATGGCAGAATTATTATTTAAACCACTGTTAAAAGTAATATAAAATTTTATCAAATATTCCATATTTATTTATAATAGTATTAATTACTTAAGAATAGTAGTGTGTGAGTTCTTAAAAGCTTTAAAATCAATAGTTTTTTTTATAATTTTTGAATTTTAAAATTTTAATGTGTGGTAATACAAACATATGTCTTATTATTACGTGATGATCAGACATTACTACTTAAAAAACCTTCGATTTTATTTTTATTAATTGAGAATTAATTTTTTTTAAATATTAAAACCATACGAGTAGCATCATTCTTAATAGTACACCGGGATATTTTTATATACCTGGTATACAAGCGCTTCTATACACATCTTTCGAATTTGTAGTCTTTTGCCATAAGGAAAGAGCTCTCCATGTGAATGATATATTCTTTCTGTTCCTCTTAATTTAGCTACTAATCGTACCAAAAAACTTCTAACCTTCACTATCGGCTAATGTTATTTCACTTTGAGTTGGTAATTATTGTCTTTCATGTTTTTTTCTTATGCTGTTTTAGTGTCTTATATTTTTTAAACTTTTGTACGTATTATCTTTTTAGATTTTTTTACAAACAGTCATTTCTTGATTGTTAATTAATTTTATTTTAAAAAGTTTCCAAACATTATTGGAATTTTTTCTTGGGTCAGCCAGTGTTACAGGGGGTAATGGTGTCGGAGTTAGATTGTAATTCTGGTATTTAGAACTACTATTAGTATGTGGTGTAATGGGTATGAGGTTCCAAATTGGTGAGATAGTTATCCCAAATTAATTTACTACCGAAATGAGGAAAATTATGAGCCATTAATATAATAAATAAATTTTAAAAAAATTAATACTGATGGGTATACCGAAAATGGGCTGGCCCAAAGTCAACGTAGGCCCACAGCGGCTTGCTGGACGGTCAACTCATGAACGGCCCAATTGGAAATGCATGCCCAAACTCTGAAAGGCCCAGGACGATCAACGCCAACGTTGACCGTCTAGGCCTGAGCAAACGGCCTGCACGCGTGCAGACGGTCAACTCGGGCGTTGACCGGATGTACTTTAGTAGTAGGCCCAATAAGGGCTATTTACGGTTACGGACCTGGCCCACTTGAGCCCATGATCCATCAGACGGCTAGCAACGGCCTTCCTAGCATCTTCCACGATCCCAGCTGGCTCCCAAAATGGGCATTGATAAAATCAGCGCCTTTTCCATAAGGAAGGCGCCAAATTTTTTCAATTCCCTGTCAATTGAGGCTCTTCAACGGTAACATTCATAGAAGGAATGTGATCGGTTTGGAAAGTCACTGACCGCCGTGGAAGGAAGCTATCTTGGTCCGTTTGGCAACTGGTATCAGCTTTGAAAGGCATGCCAATCAAGGGTAAGGCAGGTGATCACGCCTTCCAAAGAGAGGAGATCACCCTGCCCACCTTAAGTAAGACCCTAGAACTCTTGTTCAAGGACTCTTCTACATTCTGAAACACTTCTTCTAAGACGGCATCTGGCTTACGAGTTCTTGCTTACATGTTCTTGCTAACACACTTTTGCTTTTGCTCACGCGTACGGACAACACATTCTGAAACACGTTCTTATTGACAGACAGAAGCTCTTACAGGCAATCGCTTACGTACTGAGACAAGCTTTTACACTCGAGCTCTCACGTACCCAAGCTCTTGCTTATAGAAAGGATCCTTACATTCACGAATGCTGACAGAGTACTGGACGGAAGCCCATCGTCTCTTCTACTCTTCCAGACGTTTAGATCTCACTAGAGGCCTCCAGCTGCCTGGAGACCCCATCGGCTTTCCGAGAGTCATTCCCGGCAGCTTCCACGCTTTCGGAACATCGTGTCCTTACGCTCCTTGTGAGTAGGAGGCGATCGCTTATGTCCTCGACAAGCCAACACTCCCAATCCGCTTACCTGCTCTCGCTTTTCAGCATTACCTTCCTTATCTTTGGAGGCTTTACTAACTTGAGCGTCGGAGTGTTTTCGGTGGGACAACATCCCGCCGACACGCTGACCTTTTGCTCGTTTTAGTAGTGTGCAAGATTCGCACTCAGGGAACGAAGCCGGATCAAACAATCCACCCGAATCCGAATCTTTTCGAAGTCAGATCTAGGTACGCATCAAATACTAATATATAAAATAACAGATAAAAATCAATGACAAAATGTTATATCACTTGCAGAGAGAGAAAGTAGTCAAACATAGAGGGTTGAGTATTTATAGAAATTTAGGGAGAAGTAACAATGTAATTTCTTTCTTTTTTTTTTGTTTTAAGCGGGGGAATGGTTGGCAGCACTGCTGAGCCACATGCGACATGGTCCTTTTAACACTTCTAGTTAGACTGAGTAGATGAGGAGGGTATTGACTTGGGCTTGTTCAATTAACCAGGCTTAGCCTAAATTTTAAAAATTTTTAAACGTTAATTTTTATGTAAATATAAAATCAAGAAATCATTTTTATAAATAATAATTTCAAATATATTTTAAGTAATATTTTAAACTTAAATGTTATTTAAATATATTTGTGAACTTTTAGGTCATATTTTGATTTAAATGATTTAAAAAATAAATAAATTGCATAAATAAAACCTTTCATGCTTGACCCAGCCTGACCCTTGGATAAGTTGGACCATTTTTCTGTTTGGACTGCCTGGGCCTATGTTTCAATGGAATTGCTATTTTTCACTCTTTCTTAAAAATTACAAAGAGCTATCCTATCTCATGTTATTTTTCAATTACAAGGAATTGAAACATAGAAGTGAAATTTTAATTTTTTATATAGCCAAACAACAAAATCAGAAGTAGGCTTTCCATGGCTCAATTATGTGATTTTAGAAAAGGGGATGATTTCCGATGGTTGCAACTACTGAAATTGTTGTTTTAGCAAGTGTGACTGCTTTACATATAATGTCAAATGGACATCAACCTGCACCCAGAAATTTACCTTCTTGAAATTAAGCACATGAACTCTTATCTACAAGCTCTGGGATGCTAATATGAGAAGGGAGCTAACTTGCTTGTCCAAAAGAAAGAGCAACTAAACCAACCAAGCCTCAAAGAGAACATACATATTTCTTTCCCTTCAAACATGCACTCACTGCTATTTTTAAATATAACTTCCACAAGATAGCTTGAAGAATTTTACGCTTCCTTTGGCCTTCACAGTTCACAGTACATTCTCGAGTTTCCATTCAATTGATAAGAAGAAAACACCTTGAAGCAATGAAATTTAAAACTGGATAAGCTTGGGCCATAATGCTGTTGTAACAGTATGAAGCAGGGTATACTGTTTCAGCTTGTTTTTACAAATGGATGATCTATAAAAATATGCCATTCTTCTGGAGGTTATCTTGACTGAGATCCATTGGAAGAGGCATCAAAACGAAAAAGAAAACAAGACAGCTTTGCTAACATGATCTTCTGCACAAGCTTCCATGGATACCCTCTTATGACTCCATTTGACAATTTCCTAGCTAGTTAAAAAACCATTTTTAGGGTTCTTATCGGATGTGTATTCCCTTCTTAATTGGGGCCCAACCATTTGCAAAATATTCCCTTTTCAAACGTCAATGTTTACACCATGTTTTATTAAAATACAGCCCAAAGAAGGTCGGACTATCATTAAATCAAGCTTCATTAGCGAGAGCTTCTTTGCTGCAAGAGCAAATGCTCATGGGAATCCATCTCTAAGAGGTTTCTCCTCTAGCCAAGGAACCCTTTTGAAACTGAGGAAGTATGTTCCCTCAAATGTTAACAGGTATGAGTCTTTTACTCCAACCTTTTTGATGTGTTTCCTTCCAGAGACATTCTAGATCTGCTTCTCAAGTGACTGGACACACTAGGTTCTATTTGTAACAGAAATTGCGGTGATGATGTCTCTCCCGATATGCCCTTTCTCTTCTAAATATCCTTAAAACTACCGAGCAGGTTGACCTCCATTATACAATAGAACTTTTGGTCCCCAAGCCAGCTTTACAAATGCGTTTAATAAAATTACCTTTTATCTATTGTTTATAATGTTTCCGACTGTGTTATTTTGGTAGTGCTTGATATGCTTTGGTTAGGAAATGCATTTGTTTTTTGGCTAGATCTTAGCCTATGCATAATAGTGAGTTTGCCCTTTGTTACTTTGAGATCATGAGTACAAAAAACATTTTTGCACTGCAAAGATAGGGCTGCACATGTCTAGCCATCCCACAACTGTTAATGCCAGAGATTTTTGTTACGAATTCAGGAGAGAAAGGGGTGGGGGAGAGGCAGGGGAGAGAGAGAGAGAGAGCTGAGAGTTAATAACTATGTAATATTTTCCATACATCTCTACTAATGCTTTTGTGTGATGCATCTTTGGTAACAATTCCCTGTGATGCATCTTATTCTTCATAATTGCTTGGTGCACTGGGCTGACTTTTCATCCATATGCTTTGGTTAGCTATTTGTCGGAGTCTGCAATTTGAACTATCATTTGTAAATTGTGTGAACCTCCAAAATATTCTGTGGGCAAAAAGATGAGGATGTGGAGCATCTTCTTTTTTTTTTCCCCCCCTTTTTTGGGATCTGTAAGTACTTCAGTGCAAGAGGCCTTCTCTCATAGTAGGCTTTGGGGATGTTCAGAAGTATGCAACCTTATCCTTCTTTTGCAAGGAGCTATATTTATGGTTTGAACCATGATGTTAAAGTTGCAATTGAGTAGTTTTACTATTGCATAACAAATGAGGTGCTGGCACTACACAAATCAAGAGGGAAACATGATAGAGTAAGGAATGGCCACAACATTATGGAAAATGCTCAACGGAGATTGGAGATGGCTGCTGGATGAAGGACTTGGTCTGACGTCTGACGGTAAATGACATTTGTAACCTAAAATGGCCACCAACTAGCTTTAATAGGTGCTTTTCCTTGTCACCACGAGCTCTGCCTTTGCCATATTTATCCTCAATCCTCTGAAAAATGAAGTTGGTGACCCTATAATTTCCCAGTCTCCTGCCCAATCTGAATCTCCCTAGGAATCTGCTAACCACAGCCTCATCTGCAAGCTAGTTGCAATAAACCATCAACAGAAAGCACAACTATGGAAGTGCAGCTCCCCCAGCTGAATGTCCTTCTATGAAAAAAAGAAACTAAGAAATTTCATTTAGAATTATTGTGAAAATTCTGTGTAAATGCGAGGATGCTAGCATGCATATTGTATTCCTTTGCTATCAAGAGGTTTCTAAAAAAGGCATTGTAGGAATTGGAGACATCATGGAGCATCGTATTTGACCTTTCTACCAACCTTAGATAATAATTGTAGTTAGAGTCCACTACTCTTATTCAAAAAATAACACTTACATCATTCCTTACCAGCTGCTGCTGAGAAAATAAAAGCGCCATTGTGATCCCATTGGGCCACAGGGATTTTGTCTGATGCATATTTTGCAAAGCCCTAAAATATTTATTGTCCATGGAAGATGTTTTCAGTCATATTTTTCCATTATTATTTAAGGGTTTCACTTTCGGCCAATTTGTTTTCAGCTTCCGTCGTCAATCACTGTAAACAATTGATGGTGAGAGTTCTTCCTGTACCATTATGCCCTATTTTCGAAAACTTAACATTTCTTATTTTCAGCTTGGCTTATAATGATGTAAACTTGTTCCTGCATGTGTTACATTGTGCCGTTTGTTTTTTTTTTGTCTTTTTAACCTATTTGCATTGGCCTTGTCATCCTCATGCTAGGTAATCTATTTTCTAATTTTCTTTTCATTGTTGCACTATAAGTGCACGGTCAACAATAGAATTGATGAACCATGTTTGTGAGCTACACCATCAATTATGCTGCTTGATTATCCTTAGATTATGCCTTTCTCCCTTTGGCCTCGTCATTTAAATGTTATAGACTGAATGTTCTGGTTGGGGATTTCAAAATTTGAGCTCATTTCCATTTTATTTTTCTTTTTGTCCTTGCTAATTATCTCATTTTGCTCATAAAAACTATGTGTTGGTACCTTAAAAATGTCAGACTTATATGAAAACATTAGTATTCATTGATTTCATTATTCATTTTTGAAAAGCATTTCTAAGCCAGGATTGTATGTGAAAAGGCAACTATCCAGTAATTTATTTATTCAAGGTGGACAAGCATTTTAGCATTTCGAATAGATTAAGGATTAACCAAATGGAATTAAAAGACTGTAGGTATATTCCAGAATCTGCTGTTTTGAGTTATTATGAGTTGTTGAATTTGTCATGTGTTACTGTAATTATTAATTTGACTTTAAATGTGAATGCAGTGAAAATAAGTGACTCAAACCTATCTTATGATACTTTTGGCTTACATCTACCATATATTTACAGTTACTCGAGGTCATGCTTACTATTGTGGGTAGTGCAACATTCACTGAGGTATCACATAGAGTTTTGTTCAGCCTGCTTTTGTATCATCTTGTTCTCTTTCATTATCATACAAACCTTCATCTTGTTCTCTTTCCTTATGGTCATACTGACCTATATGTATTAATATCATGCATATTGTATTATTTTCTTGTAGGTTGTTGCTAAAAATGTGCAAGAGTTGGCATACTGTGCTTTCGGTTTTCTGCAGATGACAGAACAACAGGTTATTTATATGTGATGCTTCTTCCTATCTCAATTGGTTTGTGTGCACTGAGTGTAGTATTTTCTGATATTATTTATTTCTGGTATTTCTTGGATTATTACATCTGAATTGTCAATTGTAATGATTTGGAGTGTGGAAGTATTCTGTTGTCATCAAGCATTTTGATGATGGGGCTTCCTTGGTTTTGCTAATAAGTTGGAAACAGTCTTTCCCATCTCTGGGGCATCTAAACAACTTGCTGCATTTAAATTAGAACAGTTTTCTAGAACCCAATATGGGTGTTGATCATTGCATTTTTCCGTGTCATAAATAAGCAGGGGCCACTTTGTTCATTCATCAGTCAGGTCCCTGGACATTTGTCTGGTCTCAAACATTTTACTTGATGATTTTGATATTGTAGACTTCTGAAGTGTTGATGGTTCAGAATTCAGATTTTTCAGTGTAGAGCTTAGAACTTCTACATGGTCAAGCAACTTAGAATTGCTTGCAACTTATCAGTTCTCTCTGTCCTGTGTGATCTCGAGGAGTTTTATTCTGCTCTTTGTCCTGGTGTCTTTGTGGGTCTCGTGTGACCAATCTATTGCAGTATCATACAAAAGCAACTGCTGTAATATTGAAATGTTTCACATGGAGTGGTTGTGATGGATTACTTCAACATTAATTATATTAGTGATGCTCATCTCCCTTGATTGCTGCATAGTGCTTAAGTTCTTGTTCGAGCATTTTAGGTGTATGTGCTACATAAAAATGATGGCAGAGCATCTGAGGCATGATTATGTCCTTCACTCCTATAATATAATCTGCACTTGGCTGTTGTACATGGACCCAAAAAGTTTTAATTTTAGCACTTCGTTGAAAATGGAAAAATGCAACTTAAGATCTCAGTTTGTCATTTCTATACCTCTCCTAACTTAATTATTATTTAGGTTCATTCATGGACTCTGGATGCTAACCAATATGTTGCTGATGAGGATGATAATACATACAGTTGTCGGGTTTCTGGTAATTAGCTTCCTAACTGACAATTTTTCATGTAACTCATTGTGTTCAAAACCATTGTCTGTAATTGATATGTGGATATTAATTCTAACAACAGAATATAAGCTGTAGTGCTCTCTTTCATTCTGGGAAGATCAATTTCACTGTTAAGCTTTCCAATGTATTTTGGTCCCCATGTATTTCTCTTCAACTTTTGTTTGCACATTGACAAGCAGAGTTTAGCTGAAAACAATGGGACTGAGGGTACTAGAATGCTACTATGACTATAATATTGATGAAGAAGCTCGCCTTGTGGAGTGTCTTAATAGAGTGTGAGGATGAGAGGACTAATGTATTTGACATCATTTAACAAATATGTGGTTGTTTGTGCTGAGTTAATTTGAAGCTGTTTGTTTTACATGGCACTTCTGTTTGTTGATTCTTGAGCATGATGGCAAATGGCTGTGGCGGGTATGTGCAAAAAAAGAAGGCCTCCTGCTGGAACTTTTGAATTAGAATTTCAGTGATCTCTGGAAACTGTGGGAGATATGAGACTTGAGAGAGAAATGAGTACCACAAGGGCATTGTTTTTGAAATGGAAGTGAAACAGGAGGTAGAAATTAGAATAGATGCCAAACAACTTCTAAGTTGTCTTTTGCTTTGATGCAATTTGAAGGTCCTATGCAAGTTGCGGTGTCTCATTGTAATTTATACTTAATGCTGGGTGATTAAGATTCATTCTAATCAGCTCTGGTAGTTTTTTTTTGGGGGTGAGGGGTGGGGGTGGGAGATTTTCTCAAGAAAATATTGGCTGTCTTCCCTACTTTGTCTGATCTCAAGCTTTGTGATTGCCATTTTTTTAACGTCTTTTGTGTACTGCAGGTGTCCTTTTACTAGAAGAAATAGTTAGTTCCTGTGGTAAAGAAGGAATCGACGCCATTATAGATGCTGCAAGAAGAAGATTTAGAGAGTCACTTCAGCTAAAAACAGCGGGTTCTAAATTTTGGTGGAGGGTAAGTGAAGAAAACTTTGAGCTCGTGTTACCTTCAAGAAGTCACATCTTGTATCACCTTTTGTTTTAGGTAGAATAAATGAGGGGAAAGTGTTTTATCACCCGGTTTCCTATATGGCTTCTGATGTGATGAAATTGTTTGGAAGCGTTTAGTTGATGGCTTGCTGTAGAAATGAGTAAACATGTGGACAGAGAAATTGCATTTAAATTCTATGTTCAGATTTTAGGGTGATTTGAATGCATTTAAATTGTATGTGATGAACACCTTTTTTATGTTCAGATCTAAAATCACATTTAGATTTAATCGTAAAGAACCCACTATTTGCCCATTTTTCTGTGCTTCTCAATAGGCATGTACTTGATTTTCATGTGATTTTATGGAATTTAATAGACAGTATAGTAACAATAAAACACATACTAACTAGAAATGGCTGGAGAGAAACACTCAATGGCTCCTAACAGCAGAGAGGGGGAAGGAAATGCTTTGGGGAAGAGCTGTCATAGCTATTTCTATGCAAGAATTGAAGAAGAAATGAAGAGAGAAGGAGAACATAGAAGAGGTAAGGAGAAAAATTCGTGCAGAAGGAAGTAGCAGTAGGAAGGAAAAGTAATACGGTGAAGGGTCGTAGCATCAGTACAGGTGAAGAGATGCAGCACCAATGGAGGGGTTTGGATGGTTGATGATCTCCACCGTCAATTGGTGTACCCTCAAGCACATGTTCATTGGAGAAAAATTAGAATCCATTTCCCAGCTCAGTGTCTTTCACTGCCCAAGCACTTGAACACAAACGTGTGAGTGGCACGCAAATTATTAGAAATTCATTTTTAACACAGCTAGTATTTAATTACAGGTAAGAAGCATCTTCTTGTTAGGAGAGTATTTTCTTTACTGTAATTCTGTTAAAAGATCAGCAATAAGTTATGAGATGTATTAGAATTTCTCTATAAATAGGGTGATGTAAGTAATGGAGGATATGAAATGAAATTACCTGTTTGAGCTATTTTGCTTTGGAGACTATTACTTCGCAAATTGGAGCAACTTATTGGTTTTCCTTCATTTTTATCTTCCTAACACTGTCTCAATTAAGCTAGAAGCTCCCAACTCCAGTCCATCAACATGAAGAAACAAGAAGAAAGGAAAAAAAAAAGGTCGCCACCATAACAATTGGTATCAAAGCCGATTTAATGGCTGAGGAAACCTGCTTCAATCAAGTAACTCATAGAATCATTCTCAACAACTAACCTGTGGATGGAGGGCTTGGATTAGCGTACTAATCAATGTTTAAATGGTTCCAGCTAGCTTGACAATGAGCGTTTTTGAGCGGCTGGAAAAGAGTATGAAAGGTTTTACCGGGTAGATGCATTTATTGGTTGAAATATATTAACGTATTCTAGTAGGACAACCTCCACAGATATAGCCAATTAATAGAATGGGAAGAACCAATGATGCCACTCATGATACAATTCCCACTCGGACATAAAGAGGAGCTAGGGAGATACAGGCATCGGAATATGAGGATTGATTTTTCTCATTTTGAGGGAGATAATCTTGAGGGGTGGATTTTCAAGGTTAGGCAACACTTCCAAAATCAGAAAATTCTGATGGCTTCATTTTACATGGAAGGAGGAGTATTAATATGCTTCCATGATGTTCAAGCGACTGGAGAATTTGATAATTGGGAAAGGTTCACTCGATCCCTAATCACAAGGTTCGAGAGCATGCCCTATGATGATTCGATGGAACAAGTATAAAAGCTCTGTCAAGGCTCCACCGAGGCAATGTATAAAACTCAATTTAAAGCTATTTCTAACCAATTAGGGGGACACATCAGTTGCAACAAAACTAATCTGCTTCTTAGGGGGATTTAAGGACAAGATTCGGTTTCCAATAAAGCTCCTTGGACCGACCAACCTTCACCATGCTTTTGATATGGCCAAGACCCAGGAGGAATTTATCACAAGTTTGAAGAAATCTCATGAGGGTTAGATATCTTCCTTTGGAGGAAGTAGTCATCATTCCTCATCTTGGGCGATAAGCTCACATTGAGTTGCTACCAAATTGCAAATGACAGTTCACCACATTTCTCCAGATCATATGAGGGAAAGAAGGGAAAAAGGATTGTGTTATAATTGAGACAAAAAGTGAAACTTGAGATATGAATGTTCTAGTCTCAAACTTTTTGTGTTGGAGGTGATGGAAATAGATTATTCGAGGGAACCTAATCTTGATCAGGCTATCATCAATATTCAACCACAATAAGCTAAGGGTCCAGATGCTCTATTAGCTGAGATTTCAATGCTCGTGATTATGGGCACTTCCTACCTTAAAACCATGCGTGTTATAGGAAATATCAATGGAATACCTGATGTGATTTTAATCTACTCCAGAAGCACTCAACTTCTTAGATGTGGGATTGGCCCAGAAGTTTAAATGGAAAAGACCGGAAACAACCAACATCCAAGTACAGATTGCTGATGGAGACAATGTACAGGGAGTAGGAACCTGCCCAGGCGGGAGACTTTAGTTATAAGGTAATCACTTCTTGAGTGATTTTTTATTCCTTACACTAGGAGGCTACTATGCAGTTTTTGGGATGGTATCACTTGGCATAAAATTCCTGGTTTGGAAAACAAAGGGGTAATACATAAGCTTTCGAATGATATGAAACCGGATGGTTGTGAGAATCCTTCTAGTGAAATGAAGGATTTATTATAGCAATTTGAATGGGTGTTTAAGGAGTCCAAAGGGCGGCTTCCAATTCAAGAACATAAGCATCACTTGAAACCAATCAATGTATAATCCTATTGTTATCTTTATTATTAGAAAAGCTAGATTGAAAAGTTGGTAAGGGAGTTATCAGAAACACGGCTCATGAGGAATAACTGGAGTCCTTATTCTTCCCTGGTGTTATTGGTGAGGAAAGCCAATGTTAATTGGCGGATGTGCATAGATTATTAGGCTCTTAACCATGAACTATTCATCAAATTACATGAGGCTACTATTTTCTCCAAGCTAGATTTAAGATTTGGACATTACCAGATCAGAATAAATGAGTTGGATATTGAGATTATGACATTTTGAACTCATGGGGAATATTATGAGTTTCTAGTTATACCATTTGGGGTAAAGAATGCTCCCGTGACGTTTCAGGAGCTAAAAAACAAACTTCTCAAAGATTTCCTTCAAAACTTTATTCTGCTATTCTTCGATAATATATTGATCTATTGCCCAATCCATGAAGCCCATTAGAGCCACATAAGATAGTATTAATCACTTTGGAGGTCCACAATCTCTATGCCAAATTCAGCAAATGCAGTTTTTTTTTTTTTTTTGTAATTAAATTGTATACTTTGGCCATCTCATATCTGGTGTGAAGGCTGATCCCACTAGATTTCAGCCATGATAGAATGGTCTTTTTCAGGTATGATTGAGTCCTTAAGGAGATTTTTACTTGTTATAGGTTATTATCGGAAGTTTGTTAAGGATCACAGACTCATCACTACCCCCTTATTGCTCTCTTAAAGAAAAACTCTTTTGTGTGGACAAAGGAGGCTGAGGAAGCTTTCCAAAGGTTAAAAAAGGCCATATTAGAACCCCTATGCTAGATTTTTCTAATTTTACCAAAAAATTCGTTATAGAATGCGAAGCTTTGGGAGGAAGAATAGGAGTTGTTTTAATGTAGGACCATCGGCCAATAGCATATTTTAGCCAAGCCTTAAAGGGGAAGGCCTTAGTCCTAGCCACCTATAAAAAGGAACCGTCATCCTTAGTAATGGCCATTAAAAAATGAATATTATATTTGATAGGGCTATCATTCATAACGAAGATTAATTAGTAGAGCCTTAAGTTCTTAAAACCAAAGGTGGGAGCTCAAGTTCAACAAAAAATGGGTGTCTAAGCTTTTGAGCTACAATTTCATCATTTAGTCTAAGAAGGGCAGAGAGAACAAAGCTGCAGATGCACTATCTAGAAAGGCTGACTAACCAACACTTATGATGCTGTCATTTTCTAGTCCAAAATGGCTTGAAGAGGTTAAGGCTGCTTATGGAACAAACTCAACCCTCAAGGAGATTATCGAACAAATTCAAGAAGGTTATACACCTACAAACTCTTACTCTTTTCAAAATGGAATTCTTTTAAAAAAGGGGGGGTCGTAATTGGAAATGATTTGACACTCAAAAGAAAAATCGTGGTTGGGTATATTGTTGCTCAATGGGAAGACATTTGGGTTATCACAAAACCCTGAGTTGTGCTTGGGGCAAATTCTACTGGGAGAGCATGCGGAAGAATTTAAAGAGGTTTATTCTAGAATGTCAAATATGCCAGTGAACTAAAATTGACTCTACTAAGCCGTATGACCTCCTTCAACTCTTGCTAATTCCCGAACGCCCTTGGTCTGATTTATCAATGGATTTTAATGAGTGACTATCCACTTCTTACAATAATAACAGTATTTTGGTGGTTGTTGATAGACTCATAAAATATGTCCACTTTGTACCCCTAACACACCCGTACACAGCCACAAAAATTGCCGTTTTGTTTTTTAACCCCATAGTAAACCTACATGGGAACCTGAGAACTATTATTAGCGACAGATATCCTATTTGTACCCGTTCATTTTGGAAGGAATTGTTTAAACTATAGGGGGCGAAACTCGCCTATAGTACTATCTACCACCCCTAATCAAATGGTTAATTTGAAATTGTGAATACATGTTTAAAATATCATTTAAGGTATTATGTGGGTAATAAAGTAAAATTTTGATCAAATTGGTTAACTATGGCTGAATGATGGTATAAAACCAATCATCACTCCTCAATTGGGGTGATCGCCTTTGAGATGGTTCATAGAGTCCAGATTGGCACAATATGTTCAGGGAATCATGGCGAATGTGATATTTGAAGAGGAGCTTAAAAGCTGAGATCAGATTTTAGCCTTATTAATGGAAATTCTATCCAAGACTCAGGCTTAAAAAAGTATGGAGTACAATAAATACAGATATGAAAGAATGTTCCAAATTGGGGATGATGTCAACGTCCATCTGCAATCATGTCGACCAAAGTTAGTGTTTGTTAGAAGAAACTTAAATCTTGCGCCCAGATTCTTTAGCCCTTATGAAGCATTAGAAAAAAAAAGGGCATTGTTGCTTACCGATTGGAGCTTTCACAAATCATGAGGATACATTTCCATTTCATATTTCTACCCTGAAAAAGTAGATTGGAGCAAGGGAAGAAGTGATTCAAACTTTACTGCCAGTGGATACCAAATGGGAGATTTTACGTGAACCTGGAAGAATTATGGTCAGAGGAGTCTCGAAAATAGGTCAAGGAGAGGCTACAAAGGTCTTTGTCAAATGGACTGATGCATCAGATGAAAACAATACTAGGGAACCTTTACCCTCACTTAAGCTGCGGTATCTTCACCTTAACGGCAAGGTTCTCTAAAAGACAGGGTTTTAATCATAGCTACTTCCACGGAAGAATACAAGAAAAAACAAAGAGAGAAGAACATAGAAGACATAAGGAGAAGAATTCATGAAGGAGTAGCAGTGCAGTTAAGGGACATATTAATTAGTACAGGTGAAGAGACGCAGCATCAATGGAAGGGTGTGTGGTTGTTGGAGGACTATGAAAAAATGGAGGAGAAGTGGCCAAGTATCAGCCCTTGGATGGTTGGCCACTCTCAGGCACGTGGTTCTTGGAGAGAATCAGGATCCGTATTCCGGCTCAACATTTTTCACTGCCTAAGCATGTGAATGGCACGTTAATTATCAGAAATCCATTTTCAGCACAGCCAACAACCGAGTACAGGTAGAAAGCATCTTCTTGTTAGGAGAGAGTATTTTCTTTACTCGAATTCTACGAAAATATCAGCAAGAAGTTAAGGAGTTGTATTTAGAATTTCTCTATAAATAGGGTGATGTAAGTAATGGAAGATATAAAATGAAATTATCTCTTCGGGCTGTTTTACTTTGGAGACCTATTCCTTCTTGAGTTGGAGCAACTTATTGTCTTTCCTCTATTTTTAACTTCCTTCCCACTATCTCAAATAAGCTGGAAGCTCCCAACAGCAGTCCATCAACCTGAAAAACAAGAATAAGGAAAAGAAAAGGGTCACCACCATAACAAGAGTGGTTGTCTGTTTCAATGTCCAGTCATACGTATGTCCTTGAAATTTGGAGGAATGCCTCCTTTAAAGCTTGGAAATAGCATCTACGCTAGGTTATATGGATTGTGCAAGTGATTTATTGACAGGATTGTATCTCGAATGATGCTAATAGGTTTCTCACCTCCATATTTGAGGATTTATTTTGCTATAAAAATGAGCCATCACTCTGTTGGTTTTCATGATCTCTAACTTCATTGAATGCTTATTTTGATCTATGTTGCTTAATATCACAGATGAGTGAAGCTGTCATATATGGGTTGGCTTCATTGTCGGAGGAATTGGTTGAAGTTGAGGTTTGTGCTTTTGTTTGGATCTCCTTGTGTATTATTTAGCCTTGTGTTCTCAGATAGTCTTCCAATGAGCTGAATGTGCAGACTGTATAATGTAGAGGTCTTTGTAAGGTACATTTTTTTGTTTCTCGGAAGGCAGGGCTCAGATCCTAATGGGATTGGCTTGAATAATCTAATAGAGCAAATGATCACTGAAGACATTGGAGGAACAGGTTACTGAAGTTCTTATAATTGGGATTGTCCTTGTCAATTTGGATACAATTTTGGCTTACAGATTTATTCGCAGGGGTACATGAATATCCATTTCTCTATGCTCGTGTTTTTTCATCTGTTTCCAAGTTTTCCTCCCTGGTAAAATTATTTTTTAATATTATTTTTGCTTGTAGTTAATTTTAAGGGTAAACCTTGATGCAACTGTAAAGCTGCTTCATTGCAACTTAGAGGTCATGGGTTTAACTGATGCTAAACAACCCCTCTTGCATTGCAAGAGTAACGTTGTACATTTTATATCTCAAATGCCGTTACATGGGAAGCCTCGTGCACCGGGCTGGGCTTATTGTTTACTACAAGGAATACCTTGTTTCTAATATTATGGCAGCGTGCAGATTAGTCCTGGAGTTATTGAGAATTTTCTGTGTGTATCCATCAATGCAGTTGGCATGGATGTGTAAGCATCTGGATTCTGGACTCATGCTATTTTCTCTCTGTATGCTGACATTTATTTTTTTCAATATATCTTGTGATAAGTGAAACACAAATGTGATGGAATCTACTGACAGACCACCGGCAGTGAAAGTAGGTGCCTGTCGAGCACTTTCTCATCTCTTACCTGAAGCACGTGAAGAAATCCTTCAGCCTCACATGATGTGCTTATTTTCATCACTTGTGGACCTTCTGAATCATGTAATTATGTGATAATTATTTATTTGTTGTTTCTTGTACATTTGTTTTGGTCTTTGTTGATGCTACAATTACTGATAAACTTATGCCCGCATCCCAGGCGTCTGAAGAAACTTTGCACCTAGTACTTGAAACAATGCAAGCAGTGGTAAAGTCAGGTGGGCCCCAGTATAATTTGTACCAGTTAGGTTTAAATTGTTGGTATCATGTACTGAATACTTCGCATTAGTAAGTAATTATCCTGTTTTGATATCTTTGTTTTGTCCAAATTTTGAATCCATTCTTCCATTGGCTGGCTTAGGGCATGAAGCATCAACATCGATAGAGTCTGTCATTTCCCCCATAATGCTAACCATGTGGGCATCTCATGTTTCAGATCCTTTTATTAGCATAGACACACTTGAGGTTCTGGAGGTAATGACTGTCTTTCTGTATCAGAATAAATGTCTTTTGACAAATGTAATTCTAAGTTTGGATCACCTTAGTCTGTCTTGTTAACTGTGTTACTTTCAGTGTCTTCTTTGATTCATGATTCTGTTGAAGAATGACCGATACACAAATGATATATTTTATCTAGACTCTCATGTATCTCTATAACATACGTGAAATGCATTTAAGTGGGTTATGGAGAAGGGAATTCCTAAGATAAATTGGGTGCTTTTGAATATTGCTAAAAGTGGATCCAAAACATCTACCAGTCCTATGTGAGTCAACTGTGTAATTTTAAGAATCAAGAAAGTTTTTATGTCAGAGAAACTGGAGGAATTCACTCTGCAAGATGAAATGCAAATTAAACCAGAGACACATCAAATGTTAAATCTTATTAAATGGCTGAATTCTGACTTCTAGCAGGGAAATAGAAGGAAATGTGAACAAATATGTGACCAAATAAGAAAAACTTGAAAGTCACTGCTCTATTAACTAAAAAAAGGAAGTGGGATGTATGGATATACTTGAAGTAAGCAACACAAGAATTAGGGATGGAGTTGAAGTAAAACGGAGAAGGATGTCAACCATATATACTAAACTATATCAACAAGAAACAGATTCAACTTTTCTTTTTTATGTGTTGAAAGACGCACTTTGGATGGCATACTGAGTTTTAACTGTGTTATGTACAATCAGCCTGTTCACCTTTCTTGCCTTTTTCTATCACTTTATTTTCAGGCGATAAAAAATGCTCCAGGTTGTATTTGGCCACTGATCTCTCGAATTTTGCCATTTGTTGGACCAATTCTTAGTAAGGTATGCTTTTGGGGATACAGTCTGACTAAGTGATTAATCTCAGGGTGTGATTATAGTTCATTTATTTGTGATGAATCTCAGCCCAAACAGCAGCCTGACGGATTAGTAGCTGGATCACTAGATTTGGTGGCTATGCTATTAAAGGTAGATGGACAAGATTTTAAATTCTCCTGGCAGTTTGAGTTGCAATGTCATAGATGCTATACAAGTTTTTGGTGCTGACTGCTTGTCATGTCTTACAGAATGCTCCTAATGAAGTGGTGAAAGCATTATATGATGTTTGTTTTGATCCTGTCATTAGGATTGTCCTTCAGAGTGATGATCATAGTGAAATGCAGGTAATCTTCTAGAACTGTAAACCACCTTCTTTTTTTGTTCTAAGTAGTATTTTGCAACAATGGAACATTATCATTTCTGCTGCATCTTCAACCAGAATGCAACAGAATGCTTAGCTGCTTTTGTATCTGGAGGAAGACTAGAACTCCTTGCTTGGGGTGGGGATCCTGGATTTGCAATGAGAAGTTTGCTGGATGCTCTTTCAAGGTAATCGTCTATTCTGGTGCGATCAGATTGTCTTTTGGAGAACTGGTATATAGGCCAGATGCCTAAGAATAGGAATTTGAGCAATATTTTGATTTCACTTGTTCTCTTGGTAGATAAAAGATGATGATTGAGGTAATAAGAAACACATAAGGTGCCCTAGAAAAACATGGAGTACAGTGATAAAAAATGAATAAATAATTTCTTTTTCACAAGTTGTTACCCTAAACCGAGATCTGTGGAAAAGGATTTTCTACACCACATAGTGGGAATTTAAAGCTTTATTGTTGTTGATATCAGTTGTTTACTTTATAATATTGCACTTTTGTATTCTTAGTATTTTTCTTACAACATTTAGCAGCTTAAGGCATTCCTTTGTGTTTTAGCTTTGTAATACTTGTCCAACATCATTGTTCTTCTGCAAATATGAAATTCCTCCTCGCTGTATCACTCCACTTAAGAGTTATAAGTTGATTTAATGCTTAAGGGTTGCAATTAACTTGTTACTTCAGGTGTTTTGGCTTAGTTATTCGGAAGGTGGCATTAGTTGATGTTATTAGAATGACTAACTTATAAACGCAACATCACATCAGGATGCTTTTTGTGTTGTTATTTGGCATATATGCATCCCTTTCCTTAGGCATCTCCACATTGTCATATTCCACTGATGATCCCCCTCAAATCCAGATTTCTAATTTTGCACCGGAAATCTGTGTTATGTACCAGTGTTCGTTCTTTTCTGGCCCTTCAATGAGTAGTTTCTGGCCTTTCTTTAAGCTTCTCTCTAGAAGTCACAATATTGGAAGTCTTATGCACTAGGCTATATTTTTTCTGTGAGCTATATGTTTTTGTTGCCTATCTTGTTTATTTGCACACAGAAAGCTTATGAGTGGTATCTAGGAAAGTTCAATGGTGAGTTTAGAAAAGATGGAAGGATGTATTAGTTATGTGTCTATATGGATTCAATTCAGAATATGTATTGGTGTGTTAGCAACGAACATGACATGTTGATGGAAAACAAGAAATTATCCGATTATAGCAGGTTTTCTTTGAGTTTCAAGCATTGAATCTTTATTTCTTTGAGCTGTGGATGGACTTAGTAAGCGTCTTTAGGATGAGCTTCCATGTTACATGTTGTTTATCTTGATAAATAAAGCTGGAGGATGGACTCAAACGAATACTGGTTAGAGTCTTTAGAATCTTATGGGGTTTAAGATGAGTAGGAGTGGAATTGAATGGAAGGATCGTAGACAAGTTAAATTCGATTGGCTAGAAATTCCAAAACAATACATTTGATTATCTTCTTCTAAAATTGAAAAAAAGAGGGATCGAAGATGTGGTGTATTGGCGAAGGCATGCTGGTTAAAATGGAGAATGCAACGTAAATTCTTTATTGCTACTGAATATCTCAAAAATTGGAGAGAAGGTATTGAGTATCTACCTGCTTGTAACAGTTCTGGAGGCAATGGGATTATCTAGACTCTGGTAGCTGGAATCAAGGAAAGAGGTGGGCGAAGAGGGCAGAAGGATGAAGGCAAACTATAGACTCTTAGATGCATGTGTTCTTTTTTTTTTTTTTTGGTAGGCTAGGAATGATAATCTTTTTCTGAAGCAGAGATATTTTAATTGGTAATATAGTTACTAGTATCTTATCTCGAGTAAAATACTCAACTTTGGTACTTGTGCATGCCAAAATTGGTGATGTAAATACCCCTTATGTGGGATGTTATCATCAGATATGAATATTATAGAGCTACTTGCCTAAAAATTGGAAGGACAAACTTAACATTGATCTATTTCAAGAAAGGGTTCATTCAATTTAATGTGTCCTGAAAAGTAAAGTGAGAGATTCCATATTAGGAGTCAACTTTTTTTTTTCATGGGAAGATGTATAACTACTTACAAGAAGTTTATGGTGCGATTGCATATGAGTTGAGTTGTCCTAGAGAAATTACTCCAAGGCGTAGCCATGTTGAGGCAATTCTTGTTTATGTTATTTGTTTTTTTCCCTTTCTGGTCCCAGAGCCAGATAGTTAATGAAACACCTGGAGAGTATAAAAATCTACCCCTTGATTCTCCAAGACCATCTATTAACAAAAAATTAAGGATAAAGGTGTCTTTTAGAAGGATAATTGCACATGCACAGATTGATTGAAATGAGAAAGTTATGCACTGGTTGGCCTTTTCTTCCACTGCAAAAGCTCTTCTATCAGTGTTCTCCCGTTGCACGGTTCGCATCCACAACTAGAGATAATGTTTTATGTAGTATTTTCCCATCTTATTTTATCCGAGTCACCATTAAGCGGAAAACTCTTTAGTGAAGTTAGCAGCACCCTCTTAAAACTCTTTAGTCGAATTAGAAACACCCTCTTTATTCACATTTTTTAATTTTTCACTAAGTGTCATGCCTGCAGTTGAGAAATTTGAAGTTGGAAGGTCCCCAGTTGTGGTGATACTGGGATGCATATTATTCAATCTTTGTCGTTATGGTTGCCTGTATATAAGCATGTATGCTTGATACTGACTTCTGGCCTGAATTCATGCAGGCTTTTGGATCCTGACATGGAAAGCTCTGGATCTTTTTTTGTTGGGAATTATATTCTTCAACTTATTTTGCATCTTCCATCTCAGATGGTGCAGCATATCCAAGACCTGGTTGCTGCCCTTGTCAGACGAATGCAATCGTGTGAAATAGCAGGATTGAAAAAATCATTGCTGCTTGTTTTTGCTAGATTGGTAATTCATTCAGCTCTTATTTTAACATTCTAGTCTTTCCATCAATTATTTTAAATTTGCAAGCTTATAATATGTAGTTTCTTCTGTTGTAGAAATATGATGAATAATGTAGTTTTCATTATGCTTTATCCTCCATGGTGTTTCTGTAACAACATAGGCTCCTGTGAAGCAGAAATTTTAAGAGAACCATTCTTCTAAGTAGCTTTGAAGTGTTCCAATCATGTCTTCCTCTAAAGTAACGCCACCAATGATGATCTTTATTTGGATGAATACGGAAGGCTTATCCTATATCTTCTCTTTTAATCTGCAAAACTATTAATGAGTTTATTTGCTGTGACGAATTTATGTATATTTGAATCTTATGTCCTTAGTATGGAATTCCAATGATTCAACAATTAAATTCACCTGCAAATTAATGTTGCAAAGACTGATGAAGGTGTTCTTTTTCTTTATAAATTTTTTTGGAATTTACAATGTTTGACAACTCATGTCCATGGAGTGAGGAATTTTTTTTTAAACATTATCTTTCTTCTTTTCAGTTAGAGGGAGGACAATGTTCCTGGATATTATAGTGGGTTCTATAAGATTAATGATGATTAGTTTATACTTAAAAGGCTTTCTTTTTCTCCTATATTTTCAACTTATAGGGAGACCAATTTGTCTGTCTTTTATTGGCACAGAGTTTGCCCAAATTGATCTAGCCGAAGATGTTATCTTTGTTGAAATTTTGTGAAATGCTAGTTTCTGTGATAATTTCAGGATTATCCATCTTTTGTTAATTAACACTTGTTATGGAGATTCCTCTTATGGTTTATTTTTTCTTTGCAGGTCCATGCAAGTAACCCAAATATAGGGCAATTTATTGACTTGCTCTTGTCAATTCCTGCTGAGGGCTATGGGAACTCTTTTGTATATGTAATGTCTGAATGGGTTGAACAGCAAGGTTTGTCAAAGCATCACTTCTAGTTAGGCAATATAGTTGCATGAAGTGGCAATTTCTCATGACATTATGAAATTCATGATGATTTCATCATCTGAACATGTAAAGCTGACTACTGCACTTACACAAGTCCTTGACCAAAATGGCCTCTGATCACACATAGCTGGCAACGTGATAGTTGTGTATTTATATATAATTAAGTTTCTGTCCTTCTATATCCATGGATGGGTTTTGGCGATGTGCCCTATATGATGTTGAGCATTTTTGCCGTAGGGAATCTCTCATGAGAAAGTTGGGAAGAATGATTTGGGTCTTGTTAAATCTGAGTTTCTTTAAATTATGGCCATTATAGCTGCAAACAATTCTGGAAAAGTTGGAAACCTTGGACTCTGGCGTTGAATTAGGAGTTAGGACACAATATAGAAGATATTCAGGCCACAATCTATATGGTTTTATATTAAAATGCGGACCCCTTTTTGGAGTTTTGCAACTATGAAAATGTTAATTAAGAGTTATGTTCACATTATAATGTATACCATCATATGCATGGAGCTCTCTATACATGCAGCCCAGGCCTGGGCATAAACATAAGCACTTGTGCTAATAATATTATATGGGCATTGTTAATTCCTATTCTGTCTAGTAGGTTCACATAAAACAATATCACATTATGGGAATATATGGATAATATTATTGAAAGGATAGGCAAGAGATTTAGTTTCAATGTAGGAAAGGATAATTCAAAATGTGGTAGGGTTATTGACATTGATGTTTAAGAAAAAAAATTGAGCCAAGGGATAAGATTTGAAAGTTTGTTTGTCTTATGATTTTATAGTATTAAGCACTTCAAGAACAGAGTTGAACACTCAATAACTGTCAGTAATGGATAAAAAATGTGAAGCATTTAATTCTTGAGCTAAGAAACAAGTTGGGATTGTAGAGTGAATTTTGGAACAAAGTTTGATTATAGCGAAAAAGTTTTTGGTTTTGTCCATCGGCATAGTATGGGAGCTCTGATGATTTAGTGTAAGGGTACATTATAGTGTATAGCATGGGATTCTATTTCTGATTATTTGTGTGGATGCCCTGTTAGCATTATAGTAACTTCGATGACTAATGAATTCATACTAGTCAATATGCTCTTTCAATATTGAAATCATTTTCATAATGAAATTATCTAATTGCAGGGGAAATTCAAGGGGCATACCAAATTAAAGTCACAACCACTGCTCTTGCACTGCTGCTATCTACAAGGCATGTTGAATTGGCAAAAATTAATGTCCATGGCCATCTAATTAAGGTTTGCATGTTTATGATGGATCTTACTATGTGTACTGCTTCATTCAAGAGCTCAATTTGTCCCGGGTGAAGTCCAATGCAGGGATAACTACTCGTTCGAAGGCTAAATCAGCTCCAGAACAGTGGACAGTAATGCCTCTTCAAGCGAAGGTACTTCTCTTCTTAACTGTATATAATGTTGGCAATTCTGACTATTTTGTTGGGAATGCACTTCGGACATATATATAGTTAATTCTCAGGTACTTCATTGGACTTAGGTTGATTATTCATCATTGGATAAGCTTAGATGTGTTACTCCATAGAATGAATTGTCAGCCAATATCCATTATATCAGCCAAGATATCGATATCGGGCCCTTGACTGATATTTCCCGATACCTCGACAAATTAGTGATGTGTCGGCCAAATATTGGATATATTGACTAATATATTAGCTAATATTTTTCTCTCAATTTATGATTTGTAAAAGAATTTTTGATTTTCTTGTCCAATATGCATTGTCTGATACATCTAATAATGACATGTCCACGACCAATACCAAATTTTCATCCTGGGTCACTCCATTATTGTTCTCTGTTGGGCCTTTTTCCTAATTGCCAAATAAATTAATACAACATAACTATTTTTCCTAATTGCCAAATAAATTAATACAACATAACTATTGATAAAAAGATCAATCAGGCGGTGAGAACACTGCCATAATTTTTTTTTTTGAATGAGAGACTTTTATCATGCCAAACTCAAATTTAATTTATTTTTTTTGGCTAGATATGTTTGCTCTTCTTTTCCCATTTTGTCACCCTGGCAATATTTTCCTCCATGGGTGGAAGCTTTATGGCAAAATATTCAGCCATACATGATCCACTGCTGATATTAGTGATGATTGCTTCTCATTCTCCCAAGCAAATGTGACCTTATGATCTCGTAGACAAGGCAAATTTCAGTAAAAAATGGGACATAACAAAAGAACAAGTCACATGATATCCTTGGCTTGATTTGAGTAGTAAGCAGTATGTTTCCAACCCTTGTTTCTGACAACATTTTACGTTGTATTAGATACTTGCTCTATTGGCTGATGTGCTGATTGAGATTCAAGAGCAAGTGGTGGATGATAATGCCGAGGTTGCCGCTGCTTTCTCGTTTTTCTATTATATTTTTGGGTGGCACGTATTGCTTGATGTAAAACTGATACAAATCTCTGTATCTTTTATAATCATAGAGGGCCATAACATCTAAATGCTTGTGCAGGATAGTGATTGGGAGGAAGTCGAAGCGGATCAAGACTTGGTTTATACTGCAGGTGCTAAATCATTTGGCCGACCGACGTATGAACATCTTTCCGCAATGGCAAAAGTATTTGAAGAGGTGTTTTTGTCTGCTGGTTCTTTTCATCTGGGTTTTATTTCTCTTTTGGATTTGGTCACTCATAATGTGTCTATTGCTTATGTTTATTTAGAACCAGAAGGATGTCGATGAAGACGATTTGCTTAGCAGCGCTGACCCTCTTAATGAGGTTCTCCGTGACTCTCTGCTATTTGCTTACCTTTGTTTGCTTACAGTTAGGTGGATAATTATTGTGAGTCCCTTGCTCGCGGTTTAAAAATCACTGACACTTCTTCCGGGCTTGGATATCAGCGTCGATATGTTTTGGAATATTTTACTATTTTCCTCTTTGATTCCAGCACGTTCCAATATGTTTTGAACACATGAGGCTGTTTTGTAATTTTTAGAATAATGAGATTGTATTAATAAACTAAGAAAAATGAAAACTTGCTGATTTAAAGATAATTAAAAACCTAAACCCCCATTGTCTCTTTTCTTTTCTTTTTTTAATTATCTAATAATGCAAGTCCTTTATATAAGCTCATTTGCATATGTTTACCTGAGCTTCCTATGGTAATGCTTTACGGGGGCAATATACTACATCGATATAAAGGAATATTCATTTATTGATAGTTTGTTATAAATTGGTGTCTTGTTTATCAATTAGTGTCTTGCTTTATCAATCTGTCATGGTGTATTTGTATGTCATATGCTGTTGTTCGATGCGTCTCAGCTCAATGTTCATGTAGTTACTGTCCTTGCAGATTAATTTGGCTAATTATCTGGTGGATTTCCTTTCTAAGTTCTGGCACGCGGACAGGCCACTTCTCGATCATCTTTGCGAGGTTGGTGCCGTGTGGTAGTCCATGCACATTTCAGAAATGCTTTTGAGAAACTCTTTAAATGCAGCACCGTGGTGCTCTATCTACCTATTTCAATGGGTCCGTATAATAATAATAAATAAATAAATAAGTAAGACGTCGTCACGTGTAAAATTTAGTGCCCGGAGGTTTTCTAAAGTGTGGGCTTGTAATATTATTTACTTGTGTATTTGATATTTTAATGTGTTTCTCAATGACATTGCAGAGCTTGACGCAATCTCAACGGGGCGCTGTTCTAATGGCATTAAACCGTTGAAGAATTTTGCCATCTTCAATTTTGCTTCTCCTGAGTGAGTTTTATTTACTCATTTGGTCTTCTTTTTCAGATTTATGAGTGTCTCTGTACTCTTTATTCATTGCTTGTGCAAAAAAAATATGTTCTTCCGATCGATCGTTTTATACCAATTCTTTCTGCCCACTTCTCCGACCCAATCCCGACCCCACCTTGTGGGCTTCGGCTAAACTCTGATAATATAATTTTGCTTATAAAGAAGATAAGATACATCGCAGAAGTTCAGTCGTCTAGATAACGTCGCCTGTATTTCGAGGCAAGTTGGGCCTTAATTAGGAGTTATCTTAGGATCTTTCTATTTTTTAAATCCCATTTCATACCTTTCATCGGCGAGGATTTAGGATTTTTGTTTAATAATACATTGGAGCATTTTGGACTCATTTTATAATTCTAACGGTCTAATTTGCAGGATGAGAAGGTAGATTTTCAGTTCTAAAATCTGATGATTCCAACGGCTTCCAGCTTTAACCCACATTTTCCTAAGTAACTAAAAGGACTTATATAAATCACCACATCTGGTCGCGATCGAAAAGAATTGTCCTTTACTATTGATAGCGTGAAAGATTTAAGGTACGTTTGGTTGTTAGAATAATGTGAAAATAGAATAGTTATTTCAGGGAATAAAATAGAATAGAAATAAAATTGAAATTGTTATTATTATATTTGGTTGTTGAAACGAAATAATGTGGTAATTAGTATTTTATTATTTGGTTTGTAGAATAGTATGACGAATGAGATGAAGATAGTGATAATAATAATAATAAATATATGGAATAGTTATTTTTATAAATGTGAGAATAAATATTTTTAAAAATATTTATTCAGTTAAATTTATAACTAAATGGAGAAATATTTATTCTTAAAAAAAATAAATTTTATTTTTATTTAATTTCGGGTAAATTTGCTTTATGCCTCTTAGGAAAGAGACTAATCAAGAAGAGTAGTGACAGTAGTCATAGGAGTAGCAGTAGAAGTCCTGGGGCTCTCCTACTATTTCCTCCCTAGTTTGTGTTCGTAGAGGGCGACCCGTTTTTGCCATAATCGGAGCCAATGTGTCTCATCATATATGATTTGGTTAGCCTAAAAGAATAGAATTCCTAAGACGTGGAACATCCATAAAATTTGAATTTTAATTAAAATATTTTAATTTATTTTTATCAATTCTGTTAATTTACATCGGAGTCCCCGATGTTCGAAAATTTTTGAGAATTCATTTTCCCATCGATGGTTATGCAGGTATTTAACGGTTCGATTTCACTTTGGGGTAGATTTCGACATCCTTCCGTTAATTTTTTTTTTTAGTGTAAAAAAAAAAAAAATATATATATATATATATTAATTTGGGTTTTAAAATATATTATAGTTTAGAGGTATATTGATACTAATTTATTAATTTATTTAAATGTATCGTAATCTGGTTCTTTCTTTTTTTTGATTTTTTCGACCGCAGCTTTGGGTCAAGCTTGGATTTTCTTGACTTTGAACTTTCAAATTATTATATGATTTTATTATTTTTTGTGAGCTGACAAGCTGACCGTTGAAGTCTATTGGCAGCTATTTTAACGTTAAAAAATATATTTTATATTGAAAATATGATATTAAATTAATTACACATATAATCTATTTATATGTTAAACATTTTCTATGAATATGAGATTTATTATGGATGTCTATTTCTAATTTTTTTTAACACTCAATTCGTGTTAATATAAAAGGCATGATAAATTTTTTTGAAGTTTTTAAATATTAATGAGTACAAATTAATAAATTTAAAAGTGAAAAAACTCAAAATCCCCCCCCCTTTTTTATGGGTTGCTTAAGATAAAAATATGTTTAATATTTTTTTCTCTTTTTTATTTGAGGATAATTTTATACAAAGAAATTATAAAGTATTTTATATGTAATATCTTTCAAAAGTATTATATTTTAAAAAGTAATTTAATAATTTTAATATATTAAGTTGTCAAAAACAGAGCTAGACACCCACTACACTATAACAAGACAACCTCAGTTTCAGCCTTTTTAGCTTTACCTTTCACTGCTCTTCTTATTTCAGCCGTATTGCTCGGTGATTATTGACCCTTCGATCATATGCTCTGACCACTCGATGATTGTGCACCGTTGATCGTATGCACCCTTTTATAAATAAAATTTATTAGATGCTTTATCTATTTATATCTTAATTTATATATATCTTACTTAATATATATGTGATTTATTAGAATTAAAAAATAAAACTAAGATGGGCTCCACTATAAAAAAAAATGTGTGGTAGAAAAATTATAATTGGATAAAAATTTAACATTTTTTAATAAATCATTTTATTCGAAGTCACCGAGTCAAAAAAGATTCCTACAAAAGTAAAGACAAATAATAAAGGACATATTATAAAAGGTTGGAATTCAATTTGCTCTGAACAAATAAGAGAAGAAGTACAATTAAAATCTACTTGTTTAAACTTAATTCTCAACATTACTTCAAAATTTTGCCTCAATTCCTCTTCTCTATCTTTTTTTCTCCTTTTCTCATTTCACCTATTATGTTTTTCTCTCTTATCTTTCAAAAGTTCATAAAAGTGAGCTAAAAAGTAATGAAACCACTTATATACCTAAAGTAGTGCATGAGCATCAATTGTGTGCCCATCGGTTGTGAGGTAAACAATAGTGTACATGTATCTTTCATGCATGATCTTGTTGGCACAAAACGCTCTGGAATGTACGATGATCGAGCGGACAAGGTTCTCGGACAGCTCACAGAGCAGAGCTCTCGGACGGTAAGAAAATAAGGATAGAGAACAAAATAGAACACACAGATTTTAACGTGGAAAGCCCTTCTCAAATCAAGGGAAAAAC
>JAOVVI020000347.1:0-26821 GCA_028571085.2 Nepenthes alata
TGTGGTGAGAGAGGAAACTCGTGCTATGCGAGTTGAATAGAATGAAGGGCAAATTTGGGTTAATAAAAATATTGTGTAGGAATTCTTTTTCCTCCTTAACCAGGAATAAAAAATTCCTTGTATCATCAAGGAATAGTTATTCCTTATAATCAAGGAATAACTATTCCTTCGGAAATTGCTATTCCTAGATAAAGTGCAACCAAACGGTGGAATTCTTATTCCACCAAGAATAAGGAGGAAATAGAATTTCTATTCCCTCTAACCAAACATAGGGTTAATTCCTGTAAGCCCATTGAGAGGAAGGAGAAACGGAAAGCATTTAGTAAAGGAAGGCATCATATTGGTCCTGAAAACAAGGAAATTAAGCTTAATGAAGAGGCGTCCCCAGTTAATTGGCTCAGCAGCTTGTTGCCAATTGCATCATCTTCACTAAGTACTGGTCTTCCTGAATTCCTCATTAGTATTTTTGACAAATTGGCATCAGCTGATGCTTCTGAAAGAGAAGCTGCTGCCGAGGCACTGGTGGAGGAGTTGCGGCAAGTTCAGAAGGCGTATGAAAAGATTGGAAGCAAGCAAGTAATTCGAGGTAGCCAGTTGAAAGCTGGGCAGTGTGATGGCTTGGATAATTGTGCCCCTTCAGTGAGATATGCTGTTCGCAGGCTTATTTGAGGTGTTTCTTCATCAAGAGAGGTATGATGGTTTGACCTTTAGAGGTTTCATTGTTCTTTGTCTTACTAATATGGGAAACACTAATTTTTGCCAGGTTTTGATATGAAGCAATTGATTAGGTACTAATAGTGTCCTAACTGGGCTGAATGGCCATTCATGAAAGAGTTTCTGAAATTATAAGCTTGAAATCTTAAGAATTACTAATCAGAGATAATTTTGTTTTGAGTTATTGACACAAAGAACACTGTATAATGAAATTCGTGGACTCAATGATATAGGACT
This sequence comes from Nepenthes alata, assembly GCA_028571085.2. Lineage (NCBI taxonomy): Eukaryota > Viridiplantae > Streptophyta > Magnoliopsida > Caryophyllales > Nepenthaceae > Nepenthes > Nepenthes alata. Next base: position 952 of record JAOVVI020000347.1, read on the forward strand.
TCGTTTTCCTCTTTTCTGGTGAGTGTGTGATCAACTAAAGTGCTTATAGATTACATGCATTCATAGTTGCTAATTTTTCTTTTTTTACCATGCATTCCATTTGTTTGGGTGTCAATTCTAGTTCACTCCATTATCTTCTGTGATTTATCCTCTTTTGTTGCTCATATTCTTTAGGAGTATGAGTCATTGCGAATGGATAGCATGAATTATATCCTTTTCATTGATTTTTCCTTATGTTCATTTTAGATGTATAAATATCAAATGCAAAAGATGGAAGATCTGATTTGGGATGATGATTGGATCATTTTACAGTTTTGATCATGTGTTCACATCTTGTTTCATGTTCATGTTACTATGGTAACACTACACATTGTTTCACTGTTTGTCGTCCTTTGGAAGATTTGATACCCGAGTCTCATCTGTAGAGTCATTAAGAATCTGGAACTAGGTTTCATTGAACTTAATGGACCATGGCCAGTTTCTTGAAAGATGGAAGCAAGTCATACTGTCATAGGCATCTTTCTTCCTATTATATCTCATGTCACGGGAGCAAGGAAGAGTTTTCCTAATGATTTCCTATTGTTTTGCTAATTAATTAGCGATGACCTATTATGGGCATATGTTGATTGTAATTGCAGTGTGCAAGGCAAGGATTTGCATTGGGATTGACTGTTTTTACTGGTGCAATTCCAATCATCAGAGTGGGCTCATTGCTAGAACTGATAGTTGACTCTTGGAGGTCACTTCTTCCATGAAAGACCAGGTAGGAAATATAATGTGCCGTTTTAAGCAAGTTATGATAGATTTCTAACTTCTTGTGCAAGTTTTTATGATTTAGATGGTTATTGGCATTGCAGAATGCAAGCGATTGTCTTTTGGGTTGCCTATTTGCTTATGGTGCACTGGCAAGATCTGGGAGGATTAAAGAAGAGTGGATTTCTGAAAGAAATACTCCATACATCAAACAATTCACAAGTCTTCTCATCTCCCTAGCATCGAAGAAAAGATACCTGCAGTGCAAGAGCCAGCTGTCTCAGTATTATTGAGCTTGATTGAAATGGTGAATCTTTAAGTTTCTATTTCTTATATCTGATGAAAATTCAATGCAATATTTTATGTAGCCTTATTTCATCTATTGTAATGCTGTATTACATGCTGTATCATAACCATCCTAGTTAAATTGTATTGCCGTTTTTCTATATTTTATTTATTCTAAATTAGATAATTGCAACTTAACTTTTCCAGCATGGTGAACGGTTTCAATGAATTTTTTCCCTTCTTCCATTTTTTTTTTGGCTGAATAACAGGGTGTTTTTCACTAAAGTTCCAATGGCTATGACCGCTATGACATACGCGACTGTGAGCTTGGTATAGTAAGGTTATGTAACTATTGTAGATTCCAAAGAGGTCATATCACCCGTTACCTTGGTGTTTCAGTTTTGTTTGGATTTGTTTCCTTCTCTATACAAAAAAATATATTTGAGAATTTTTTTTTATTTTTGCATAATTCAGTTCTTTAAACTTTTGGACCTATTGTTCTCTTACCTTTCTGTCGAGCATTTTTTGCATGCGGCAGAACAAATGTTGGCCTCTTAATGTCGAAGACGGATGAAAATATTAGTATTAGTATTAGTATCTGTCACGGTTATGTTAGTATCGGATATATCAGATGATGCATATTGATATTGTATGATGACGGAAGGAAGAAATTTTTGAGAATCGTTAGCTAGTCGGAAAATTAAGGCCTTGTTGTTGCTCTTGTTTTCTCTTTCACTTTACCTTAGTATTGAATTGGGTTTGATGTTTTGCTCTGTTTTTATTGGCATGTGAACTATAAGGACCTCATTATATATTTCCTGCTTTGCAGTTGCCAATTGAAGCTGTGGTGAGCCATGTTCTTGAAGCTCCAGGACTAAAAGAGTGATTTGAGCGGCCAAATGATGCTGGTAATCATGATGCATTGCTCCTAGCACTGAAGATACGTTAGAAGATCTCTGTTGAAAGTATGATCTTTGGCAAGCTTTTGCCATACCCATTCAGCACAAGCAAATTTTTCGCTGTTGACCATTTGTCTTCCCTCGTTAATTGTTTGAAGGTCATTAAGCTGATCTCTTGGACTGCATTTTATGCTTTTCATACTAGATGTGTTCTTAATTGTATATTCACATGAAATGCCGCAGGAATCCACTTTCTTTCAGCCCTGAGTTCATGGTATATGGCATGTTCTTGTCAACATTCTGTTGCCTGATATTGTTTCACAGGATAGCAGTGCAACTACAACTTTGAATTCAATCATGGAGCGTAAGAAGAGTCGAAAATCCAATCCTTCTGTTGTTATTGCAGCAAACCTCAAATCTTTTTGTGAGGTGGTTCTTGAAGGATCTCTTATTTATTTTTCGCATGACTGCAAACACTTAGCCTTTAATGTTCTTCACCTGATTTTACCAAAACTACCAGCATCTTGTGTTCGTCTTGTCTTGTCCTAGCCGTTTGTTCAGTGCCTAATGGATATATTATCAACAAAGGACTATCGACTGCACAAAGTCGCAGAACATTTCCTCAAAGAATTGTCACATTGGATTGGGTATGATGATATTAGAAGGGTTTTTGTTATCGTTGCACTGCAGAAGCACAGCGACTGGAAATTTGATTGCATCACCCGGACAAAAACTGTTAAGGATTTGATGACAGAGTTCAGGACTGAATCTGGATGCATGCTGTTTATTCAAGAGTTGACAAGGATGTTTCTGGATAAAGGCCATGGCTCAGATGAGCCTTTGAACCAGTTTCAGGCAACAGATGACAATTCATAAATGGGTTCACTTGGTGATGAGGATTCTGCTGGTATTTCTGTGAATTCTGATCTATTCAAACGTTGGGTTGTAGATTCACTTCCAAGTATTCTCAAGTATCTGAACCTGGATCCTGAACCGATATTTCGGATCCAGGAGGAAATCATGAAGTTCCTGGCTGTTCAGGGTCTATTTTCTTCTTCTCTTTCCACAGAAGTGACATATTTTGAATTCCAGGGGAAGTTTAAGGGGCAAAAGCATCTATCTCAACTGCTATTCGGAGGATGTGTATTGAACAGCTCCAGTTACTGCTATGTAGCGCCCAAAAGGCAAGGAGACTGTCATCGATGGGAAATTGCCTGGAGAATGACCTTGGTTATTATTTCATGCTGTGTCTTGGCAAATTGTGTGATATTTGTTCAGCTTCTCTTGTTTGACCCTTTAGCAGCGAGGATGAAATGTCATTCAAAAATTTGCAGGCAATGGAATCCTGGCTCACTAGAGAGGTATGTATTTTCCTGAATGTTTCTGTCCTCATTCCTATTTCATGCTAGTTTTAGGAGGAAAAATACACTGCTTTTAAACGGGCAGAGTTGTTCTTTATCCAAACTGCATTATGGGTTGGCTAAATGAAATTCGGTTATGTTCTCACTTTTTGGCTTGCCTCCACCTTCTTCCTTTTCTACTTCAGTTCCGCCCTCTTGTATTCCTGTTTTGCATATGCCCCTGGAATCAAGTTTCTGATCTTTCACTTGTTCAACATGGTTTTACATTATCTATCTGTGATCACTCTGTTATCATTGTTATTGCCTCTTCTTCTTTGTTGCTAATACTTCCTCGGCCATCACCTGGTGTCCTTGAACGTCACTAGTGTTTTTGGCCATCACAACTTGCTATCCGGTCGACCGACCTCCTGCTTCCTGGCCGGTCGTGTGGCATCCCGAATATTTTTAAATTTAATATAAAATTATATAATAAATATTGAATAAATAATAATAATAATAATAATAATAGAAAATTTGGAAAATAGGAGGGCAAATGAACGAAGAAGAAGGAGAGGAAATAGGGAGAAGCTAATGGCCGAAATTGCTGCGACAATGGCTGCCGATCGGTTGAAGTAGCCATTTTCCTTCTTTCTCTTGGTCGTTAGCTTCATCTTCTCCATGGGTGTTGCCTCATTTACTTTAAAAGCAAGGGTTGCTTTCGTGTTTCTCTTTGGGAGCCTCGTGAACGGACGAAACCAGCAAAGAGGATTTGGGATTCCACGGTTGTGACCATCGCCGCCGTAGTTGCCGTTGCTGTCACCATTGGGCTGTCGCCGGAATTTGTCGAAGCTGCCGCTGTTAGTATTCCTCATTTATCAGGCAAGTTGATTTGAGATTTCGGTTGTAATATTCTTATTTTGTAAATTGATTTGAGATTCTTTAGCAAGAAATCCTCAATTTCTTTACAAGTAAATTCTTCCTTTATTCTTGTTGATGTTAATTACTTGTTTACATGCCCTGATTTTGTGAAAATTAGTTGCGTTTTGGTGGTGAAGTGAGAAATTAAAGGGAAACGGAGCCTTTGGCTTTGGACAGTGGGGAAATAATTTTTGAGGAGTTTATGATACATTGAGGCTTAAAGATTTTGTGTGTTCATGCCACATAATCAATATTTTACAGGATAAAACACGAAAGTTAGGATTTTTCCTTCCAACTATGGGAATCGAGAGGGTTGGGAAAAAACAGAGCACAACGCCCTACTTGGTGCCATGGAATTGATACGGTAATCAACGGTTAGTTCAACCATATATTTTAATGTCTCAAGGATAAGACATATACTTAATCTTCCATAAAATTCAATTTGTTTGAGACTGAAAGGAAGATCTTGAGGTCACAGTGCTGGTCGTCACTTTGATGAAGTTAGTTGCTGTTTGGGGCTATGCTGTGTTTCATTGATCGCATGCCAAATTTCCCAGATTAAAGTAATTACTGACGTGAGTTTGGAGTCATTGTTGAATTGCTGCAATATGTTAGATATATGAAGGGTATACATGGATATATATGTGTGTGTGTGTGTGTAGGGTATATATAATATGTATACGTGCACATGGGGATGGCATATACAAGTCACGGGGATATTTTGATTTACATGTAAATGAAGGTTATTGCATATGTATTGTTAGATGTCAAAGGTTTATAAATATGGGCATAAATATATTAAAGTATAAGTTAGATGAATGAGAAAATGTAAATAAATTATTATGATTGGACTTAGATTTAGCAAAATAGTTGGATAATATTGGAAGATTGTGGATATCTCTCGGTGACATCAGAATAAAAGAAATTTTGTAGCCTTAGAGGTAAAATTGGAACCCTAAATGAGTTGGAAAGGGATTAAATAAAATATCGGGGCATTCAATCGAATATTTAAACTATCCTTGGTACTGTTGCTTTCCTTCCGATAATGATATTATTTGCGTCATCTTTGAATGATGTGTGTATGGTCTTTATCAGTACCGAACGATAATTCTTTTATTAAAATAGTAAAGCTTTCTTTGTGTTATACTTGATTGTGTAAGTAGTTGAATTATTGGCTTCATACGGTCAAGGTTAAAGAAAGCGTATGAAAACACTAAAGTATTTAATCGAATAGGAGGCTACGACACCTTAGTGTGGTCTACACTTATCCGATACTGATTTTTGTATCATGGTGATAATGAGGTATATTGTTTACTGTGGAGGGATGCTTATAGTCACGTGACCATCGTAGGAGATGATATCAGGAATATCATCTGGCGAGAGGTATTACGGATGATATGAGTATGCTATGGGTACAGCCTCTGGGAGGACTGTAGGGGTAGCGATGATACTATGGATAATCTCGTTGTACTTATCCAGCCATTGGGGGTGTAAATACGCGATCTTTGGTTTACGGTGGCAGAATAAGGTCCAAGGAGATTCATTTTGACATTTCGTCATTGTTGATACCTCATGAGTTTGAGATTTTGTTGAATCCACAAGTTATATTCGGTAGAATCCATGTGTCGGATTTTACGATATCCGGATTCCGTGGAATCCATGTTGTTTATTGTTATTCGATTTTCAGGTCGTTCACGCCGATATTCAAACCAAGGGATCCCTTTTTATTTTCTTGTAACATCGGTTTCTGAGGGATATTCATCTTTTATTGGTGAAATCTAATGATTTTTGTCACATCAAAGTTGGAGTGATCCGCTTATATATATTGGTATTGTAAATGCGATGAACTTTCTAGGACATTTATCTATTGGATATTGTATTATTATTCATAAATTTTGTCATATGTTATATTTTGTTACTATCCTTCTTGTTTGTTTTGGATTTGCTATCACTTGTTGGGTATTTTGCTCACTCTTACTATTATTATTATTTTTCCTCCAGAATAGAAAGTTTAGACGATGATGACTCTAGAGTTGGATAAAAAGTTGTGGCAGAGAGATTAAGGCCCAGTTGGAGATAGTATTTATGCTCTAAAAATATCTTAATATTTTGCTTTATTTTGTTAAAATTTTTGAGACTATGTACTTTCCCAGATTTATGTTTGGTATGCGGATATTTATATCACTATAGTTGCGTTTTATTAGTTGTGGACATGCTATGAGTATATACATATATATTAGTTGAAGACTTAGAATTTTTTCCATGTGAACAAGTTTAGGTATTAATTATGGATTTGGGATAAGATCGTTACAGGTCAGCCCCATTTTAGTTTAGCCGGCCGACCATCCTGGCCGGCTTGTTGCTGGCCAGCCACCCTTCATGCTGCCCGGCTGACGGACCTTCTGCTTTCCGGCTGGTCTTCCCAATAGCAGCATTATTGCTGCTCTTCTGGTTGTTTGTCGTGCGCGTGAACATTTTGAATTTTTTCACTCCGACATTTGCCCACTCTGGCAAATTGGTTATTCTGGCCATTTGCTGCAACTAGTTTGCAGCACTCCGAATTTCATACAAGCCCTGTACGATTCTCCGATGACGCGTTCATTTATTGAGCTACCCATAAGGGAGTGGCCAAACCCAACACACAGTCCTCGTCTTCATTCATTAAATTTAGCAAGAAGGCTTTAGCCAGGCTGCAAACTGTCACCATCAGATCTCATCTCATATCCTTATAATTCCAAGCCAAATTTATTTTGTAGTTAGTTATATATATTTTTCCTAATTACTTCCACCCCCACCCAAAAAAGAAAGAAATGATTATGCAAGAGTTTTTTTTTTCTGTAAACATATTGTATTTTCCAAGTTAAAACGTTGCAAGTTTGTTCATGCTTGATACTAAGTTCCTGTTTGATAAAGCTTTTAGGTTGGTCCAGTGGCATTAAATTTGCGATGTGTTTTCCTTTTAGCATTTCCTGGTCATTTGCCTTGACAATTTATTGGTGTTGCTTGTTGTGTTCTTCTATCATGATTTTCTGTAGAACTGTTGTTACCAGGAAAGGAACTGTGGCCATAACAATGATGCAAATAAATTGCATGCACTCAGATGGTTGTTCAGTTGCTGCTTCAGCTCTTTCTTCAACCTGAAGGATTCTCTGAAGCTGCTTCTGAGCTTATTATATGTTGTCGAAAAGCCTTTGCTATTCACGATGTTCTTGATTATTCTTTGGATGATGAGGCAGAAAAGGGTGGATCACCCAATTTGATGGATGTCCTAGTGGACAGACACACTGTTGTCACTGCTCGTGCAGTCATCAGTTCCTATGCTGTTTTCTGTTGAGCAGGTGACTTCTTAAATAAATTCCGATTTCATATAAAAACTGAAATCTACTCTGTTGACTATTACTTATCAATCTTTTTTAACTCACAATAAACACCTGCTCAGGATAAAAAAACATATTAAATATTTATTAGTCTTTTTGGGTGATGCACGTGACCTGCGATGTGTTGGGTCAAGTATGCTTATGGGCCGTTTTGTGCCATGGGCCAGCACGCACAGCCCATATATTTAAAAAACAAAATATATATATTAAAAATAAAAATTTTTTTTGGTCCCCCTCCCTCTTGGCCCCCCTCACTATCCCAAATGGTTTATGCCAAGGCATGGCCCGATCATGCCATGGGCTGGCATGGCCTGCAGACTGTCTACTCTGCAGTCTAGCATGATCCGAAATGTTGGGCCGTACAATACACAGTCTGATACTGTTCACCACGGGCAGTGCCATGCCATGGGCCGCCCGGCCCATTTAACACTTCCAGTTAATTTCAGTTGCAGACAGCATTTTCTATGCTGTGTTATACGCACGTACTTGTATATACTACAAAAATTCTAATTTGATATAAGTAAAACACTTGGGCTGTTGGCCGGCAGACAAGAGCAAAGAGAAATATCAGAATTGAGTGGGAAATCAAGCTTTGAGCTTATAGTATTATTTGGAAGCAAGTCACAGAAGAGAGTAATACCCTCAGTAATGAGGCTGTAATATTTCTGCAGACATTTTGGTTATTGTCGATAGGAAATGATTACAATAAGCTATTTCTTGTTAGAAGCTTCCTGCAACTACCTGATTATATATATTAAATCAATGCATGCACCCAACTGTTGGGTAAAGCCTGATAATTTCTAGTTAACAAGATGGGAGTAAATCATGCTTTTCTGGATGGAATTTTGACTTTTTATTTCGATATTTTGTAAAGATCTGCCTGAAGGGAGGGGAACCATGTGACTTGATAGTCACAAGTTCGAGTCATAGAAATGACCCCTTACGGTAAACCTAATAGTGGTCCGACCTTTTCACAGATCCCATGTATTGTGGGAACTCCATGCATTCTGTTGCTTTTTTTTTTCTTTTAACAGTTTAGCCCTTGTTTCTAACTAATATGCAGTTACATGCTGAAGGGTTTTGAACTTGTCCTAACAATCTCGATTGCACTGTTACTGAACATGCATTGATCTACCTGAGAAAAGGTATTTCAAGACTGGATCTTGTTGCAAGCTATAGATCTCATTGTTGATTTTTTGAGTAAAATGAATTGCAAGATATTGTAATTTTTTAAATTTCTTATTTAATATTTTTAATTTAATTTCCTAAAATACTTTTAATTGTATTTTCTTAATTTTTTATTTTTTTGTTTCAGTGCTAGCTGTGCATTCTTTTTCCGTTATGCACCTGTGGAAATGTCGACATGTTGCCAAATGCTTGATGCTTCAGATTATTGACTTGAATGAAACTCTTTGCTGTGCATCCCCCTATCTTAGTCCTTCCACCAGTTTGGGGTAAGCTTTGAAAGAATTCCAAACTGATTGGTTTTTACCTGCTTTGATGTGTTTGGGTTTAGAATTTAGATATAACTAGAAATTCATAATTGGATTTGACTGTACTATGATGTAACCTATACTCAACGGCTTATAAACTCTGGAGTTTATAATAAGAGCAGCAGTACTCGTACTAATCTTGCTACAATTTTGCCAAAGAGACGGTATGAGTCATGTGACACCTATTGTGTATGCCCACTCAACAGAAACAAAAAAAAAAAAAAGTTAAGACAATTCAATTAGTGTGACATGATATTCTTTGCAGAATATAGGAAAGAATAGTATTTTTCTTAAAATAATGTTGACAGTTCTTTTGGAATAGCTGAATTTTCATATTTTTACTGCTCGTTAACCTTTGCTTGGGGTTTTTTTCGTCACACAGGTAAGCCCCAAGTTCTGATGATATACACAAACATGGTAAAGGCATTTGCCAATCCAGATACAACAGAAGTTAACGAGCAGCTTGTACAGCATATATGGGGTGTATTACAGAAGAAGATATTCAAAGTGAACGATTATCCAAAGGGAGAAGTTGTGCAACTGTCTACCTTGAAAACTCTATTGGAGAATAACCTAAGATCGGCCTTAAGACCATCCAAGTAGAAGATAATTCCTGCTAATTTACCCAACAAGCAGCAATCATCGTCATGGAGCTGATGCAAAATGATGAACTCCCTTGCTCAGAACTCAACTTGTTGAATACTGAAGATAATTGATGGGAAAAAACTCTCCCAGTCTAAACTCCGATGGTTTTTCAAAACTTTCAGGGAAGCCCTAGTGGCTTATTTTGGCACAAAGAATCTCGGCTGAGATTTGGATTCTTGAAAGAAATATTTAAGAGACGGCTGTGGATTGGGCAACCTCTCTTTGGCTTGCTCCTATCAAAATGTAGCGATGCAAAGTCGAAATTTTGACAAATAGAGGCACTTGAATTATTGCTGGAAATACCGTTGGGAAGTGACCCAGATGCAGTTAAAAGGATCTTGGACAGTCATTTGGCTGAAATTTGTCGATTGACAAAACATTTGGCAACGCATTTGCCTGAGAAGCAGTCAAGAAGGGCTGCAGTAAAAAAGTTCTGCAGCAAGGTTTCACAAATTGTATCAAATCATGGCATGGCAAAATCAATCAATCGTCATGACCCCTGAAACTAGATGCTTATATTACTGGCGAGTCTCAATATGGTGTGTCATTGCTTGCTTTTTAGAAGTTGAACATTCGTGCCATTTGACCTTCTGATACGTATGTTTTCATGTTATTGTATCCCCAGGAAGAGACAACAAGGGAGAGAGCAAACGTCTTTGAAGTTGCAGACTCAATGGCCAATCATGCTATTTTTCCTTTGGTAGGTACAAGTGATTTGAGTATGCATCTCTTGGCTCAAAACTTAGGTTAATAACTAACTAAGCTCCAAATTTTGATTTTATCTGAACTTACAAAAAATCTGAAACAAAGTTAGAATGAATTTGATTGAGCTATCTTAAAGATGAGTTCTGAGCAATTTTACTCATTTCTGCATGTGGCAGTAGACAATGCTAGTATGGAAAACTTTTCTTGCTGAAAACTCGGTGGTAAGGGCAGCTCTGGAAGATCCCCCTAAGCATGCATGTATACGAGTTCCTCTCCTGTGCATTCCCTTATAGAGACCTCCAGTTTTTGGTCAGCTGAAGGAGGTGACATATCACAACAATGCCGTCTGGGTGACTGCAACTGAGCAAAAGCACAAAAATATGAAAAAATAGTGAATTCCAAATCAATATAAACTAAATTTAAGCATAAATGATATCACTGTAGTTTAATGCTTGTTCAACCACACCTAGCAAATTCCAAAACTAATGGGCTACAAGATTGTAGCAAGTGAAGGATATTGCAAACAAACTACGTGATTCTGTATGGGGCCTACATGAAATTTTACTATGATCTTAAGAGTAGTAGTTTACTATGATCTCACTAAAGTTATGAGGCTGGTGGAAAATATATTCCATGGGAAAAAATCCTACAAATTAACTTAATAAATCAAGATCCACAAAATGTAACGGGCTATCATAAAGCAGGCCATAATTCGGAGAATTGAGGCATTATTATAGCTAAAATAGAAGCAAATAACTTGCATAACCTGTTTAAACCAGGAACAATATTGCTTGCTAATAAATACTAGTACCTGCTTAATGTTGAGATCCAACTTCTTGGTGATGACAACAATTTCTTCAAGCTTCTTTGCTGATGCCTTCGGATCATATGTGCAATTATCATGTAAGAATCTCCTGTACTTGGTTTTGATGATCCCATTTTTCCCAGAAGACACCCCATCAAAGAAGAAAATGGTGGATCTTTTGCATGGATCAGCAACAACAGGCCTAGTGTTGAAAGTGTGAGCTCCTGCTAAGACACCCCCCTTCTTCCATGGCTCGAATGTTTCTTGTGCTTGGAGTGCATCCGGCAAGTATATGTGGTAGTCGAAGACTTCAACTGCATACCCCCATGAAACTGAAATAGTCCATGAAAACCATCGATCATAGCAAATTGTGTGCTGTAAAATCCTCTCAGAATCGACGTCCACAGCTTCAAATAAACGTTGGAGAGACTTGATGGCCGTCATGTTTGGGAAAAGTGGATTGGTGTGGCCGGAGTGATGAAGAGACACCAGTGGGCTTAGAGGATGGGCAGCCAATAACCCAAAGGCATTGCCTCGAATATCCATCTACTTCGATTTTCAAGGACCCAAAATACGAATTAAAATTAATCTAAAATATGTTTCATATTATTGATTTCTGGACCATGTTATAAAGCCACAGGCGACGAGTTTATGGCCTCTCTAGCATGAAAATTTTGCTACATCAATGGATAAAAAGTATTATGTTGTAGGATGAATTGTCTGCAGTAGATGCCAAAGCGTTAAGAATCAAAAGAATCACGTTTCTCACATATCAGCACAATGTCAATTAATGAGTGTGTTCGAACTGAACTTAAGCATGTAAGGTCATTGCATAAATGTGCCAAATATACTAATCTAATCATTTATGCTTTTGGGTTCGTAAATCTCCGGCAGCTAGGCTATTTCTCATCTACAACGCGATGCTCGCTGACATAATTGGTGAGCCTCCCTTGCTTACTAGCGAGGATTCAAACCTCACAAGAATATGTCCTACATCTACTACATGGATTATGAATGTGAATTGGAACATGAATTCTTTTAACTCCAATGCGTCAGTCTTAGCAAACTAAGTTAAGGCCTTTTATGCAATCAACAATCTTAATTAGCATTCACCATAATCAATGCGTTTTATGTATGTAGAATGGCTGCAAATTGTTTACGGTTTCATGGCCAACCTAATATACAAAGAGGAGGCTGTACCATAATATTTTTGTTGAATTTCTTTCATTGGCAACATTGTAGTCACCGACATTGTGTAGTGTTAGCGCCGGGGATGTATCGCCTTTTTATGAGCAATTTTACCAATGAGCCATCAGTAACTCAGTAAGAAAATAGTTCTTTTGAAGGTTAATTCTATATCCTCTGAACTGCGGAGCTTATACTGCCGGGTTAAATGGCACTTAAAAAACTGCCACAGGGGAAAACTATACCTACCTCACAGAGGTTCATGTCCCCATCGTCATGTCAAAGAATCGGAGGGCGTTGATTGAAGGTTCAATGGCATTAGATTTGAAATTGATACCTGATGAAACCCAGGCTCGCGCGTCAACCCAACGCCTAGCTCAGCCAAGCAAGAGTGGATCCTGCCATCACTCCCGAACAGATGCGGGTAGCGTTCCAAACATGAATCTAAAACCTTCGCCAGCACCTTGGCTAGCGGCGAACTTATAGCAAATCCTGCTCCCCAAAATGCCATATCAAACGAGAAAATCCTGTTCTGCTCATAATTCTCGGAATTCGTACCGATATAGTACCAGAGCTGGTGATCATACTTGGACAAAGTCTTGACCAGATTCTCAGGGAAGAAAACCGTCTCATCGTCTCCAAACACAAACCATCGAACGCCTGGAAGGCTCAAATTCACGGCCTCGGAGACGATGCGAGCGACGCGTATAGCTGACCGATGACCGTTCCTGTTGCTGTACCGGAATCGTGAGGTGTCTTGAGACATGCACAGTGGAGGAAGGGAGGAACTGTCGCCGGAGTTGCCTGCTGTTAAGCCGTCGAGGAAAACACATCCTCTCATTTTCCGAGGATTCCACCATAACTTTACAAAGTCCTTTTGCTTGGGCCAGGAATTTTGGCTCGAAGCAATGCCGTACGCGATGTGCTCAACAACGGTAGGAGCCAAGACGGGGGAGGAGAGTGATTTGAAATAGAAATCAGAAGTGAAGACGAGGATTAGCGATACAACAACGTAGATAAGTACGCAGGTACAAGTAGAAATTAGGAGAAGGTTTGATGAGCGAAAAGTGAAGGTTCTGGGAGACGGTGGAAGAAATTTCATCTCTTGATTTCACGGAGAGATTCTGAGGAGGAGGTGAAATGTGGAGGTAAGGATCTGGCAAATTCAAATGCCAGAATGCCGCAGTTGCAGGCGTAACCAAAGTCACGAGAAGAGACAAAGACATGGTAGAGTTGGCGTTTACTTCTCCATTGGCCAACGAGAAAGTTGGGTAGGTATCAACCCACCAAATCGGCATGAAAGCGGGCTGAAAACGGCAAACTTTGGCTGAAATGTTAGGGGAAGTACACCCGCCACAATGTGCAGTGCCTGGTGTCGAAGGGAGAGGAGCTTGAACTTCCAAATTTCTTCGCCATTTACGACGCTGCGTCATCCATGGCGTCTAAATGCATACGGGCTTCCAAAGAATATTATCTTTCATATTATAAATTATAAGAAAGGCTAAATATTTGTCTATGTATTGCTATTTATTGAGAGCGTGGATAAATTATTATTGTTGATAATTTTTTTACCTTTAAACTATTGTTTTCATTATTATTATTATTATTATGTTTCGTTCCTATTAAGTAGGCCCAACTCGGATGAAAAATATTATAAATTTTGAATGGAAAAAAAATTGAAAACCCGAATGATAAAAAATGAAAAAAGATGTGTCAAAAGGATCAGTTTAATTAGTTGAAGTATAGGAGCGAGTCTAAAATAAATTAGCCAATCAAGAGATTCCAAATATGCCATCCGATAAATGAGAAGGCTTGCACAAATTGGCCAATTAAAAAACTCCAGCTGCATTGCTTACAAATAGCAAGAGACTGCTATACTATTAATATTCATTTGTTGCTTTACCATTAAGATTTCTTACTTCGCTATTAATATTTCTTTGGCCACCTTCTATTTAAAGAAGAGTGATGGGCTAAAGAGGCCCGGCTCAGGGGCCTACATTGCACTGTTCACGGTATAGGATTTGCGCCGCAAATCTGTTCGTCCATGTAAATTTAGACGGTCGAGTTTTTCTTTTTTAAATTTACAAACTAAAAAAAAAAAAAACTATATAACCCTCGGCCATTGAATTTCATCCAAACAGTCGAGGCCATGTGATACAGGCCCTATGCCGCTCTAACACAATGCAGGCCCCCTAAGCTCAGAAGAGGCTAAGCTTCGCAAGCTAAGGTCAGGAGAGGGGCTAAGGGATGATAAAGACGAGCTATTTAATGCGTCAGCTCCTTTGCCTGGAATTGCTGTTGTGCCTTCAGCGGCTATTTAATTCCACCTACGCCTGGCTCCATTGTTGTCTTGCTAGTATCGGCATTGGCAGCCAACTCAAAAACTACACCAGCCACTAGCCCAGAGCACTAGCCAGCAAGGAGGTCCTTTGAGTGAATATTGAGTTTCTATTTACCATCAAGTCAAGCATAGATATGAACTCCGGAGAAGTCAAAAGAGACAAAGGACACGGATGACAAGCTCTTTCCATTTCCCAAAAAATCACATTGTATGGATAGGCCTCAATCTTTAAGTTTAATATACTAAATCTAGTAATTTTTTTTCCTATAACCTATATTCATACATTTATGTTCATTTCAACTATTATTTAAAATGTTTTACTGATTTAAATTTAGGAAGAGCTCTTGAAAGGGTCACTTTCACCTTATTTTTGTTTACGGAGTACTAAAAATCAATTTAATATTTCATATGACGTTCAAATATGGGTCATCAAAAGGTTTGCCTTAAATAAATTTTATAAGAACTATTACTGGCTTCATACGTGAAAACACTAATAAAAAGCCATTTCCCACTAATAAGGCTTAAATAACATGTCAAGATTAGATTGGATATATTATATAGCATCTACACCTTCTCATGAGTTGCGTTGATAGGGCTGGCAACTAGCTTCTCATGTCGGCGCCTAACATCCCTGTATCGACACCCTATGCACAGGGTTGGCACCTAACCACCTCGTGTAGGCACCCTAGGCCCAACATCAATAGGGTTGACGCCAAGCTCTGCACACCGATAACCAATGCCAAGCGCTTACATCAACTACCTGTTTAAGGCTCTCCACTGATGGATCCAGTGCTGGTAGGCCCCACATGTAACCTGCTAAGTGCCAAGACCAAAGTTGGCAAGCCTAGCGTCGCCACTCAAGTCCACATCGAGGTCTTCTATTATACTATGACTCTATCAATGCTCGTATCAAGTCTCATACTAGTAGCTAAACACTAATTTTTTCAACGCCCACAGGGTCAAACCCTGCCAATCTTGTCACTAAGGTAGATGTCAACCATCTTTGTGCGTAGCAATCTCATGCTAGGGCCAATACCTGTAGGCCCAATGCCTATAAGCCCCAAAACAGGATCGACACCAAAAGCCTAGCCCAATGTCAGATTTGTCATTGAATAGAACTAATATCGCCACTGACAGACATAGACAGTACCTCATCCACACCCGCATTAGACCTAAAGCCAATTGAAGGCAAACTTAAGTTCGAGAAATGTCCCCAAGGGTTGGGCCAAGAACCGCTCTAGCTCGTGCAACCTCAGGTCAATTGGGGCAAGTGAGTCAAGGCTCGAAGCTATCATATGACAAAAAATGACTAGAGGAAAATATATGAGTCCAACAAGCAATCCCTCTATCCTAAGGGAGAGTACTAAAGCTTACTGTTAAACATACATAGTTCAAATATCGAAGCATCCATGAGGACAAAAAAAGTATACAATTGCCCAATGAGTCCAACAAGTCCAATTCGGGCAAGTGGCAAGGCCATAAATTAGTATTCTATTTTTTATATTCATGCATTTATTTTATTTATTTTCTATTTTAGTATGTCTTTGTACACATTTGTACCATATATTGCATTTGAAGTGAACAGGCCGCAGCCTAATTGACCTTAGTTCGGAGTTTAATAATTTTGTATATAGATTTGGTCCATGGAAACCATATTTTAGTACGAAGAAGCACACAAACTAGCATTAGTTTATGCAATCTTTTAATCGAGTTTAGATAAGCCAATTAAGGCTTATATGAATGTGACAAGATTATTAACTAATTCATAGGACTATTGCTCTATAATCACCCTAAGGCCCCTAAGATGCAAGGGTCATCAAAATCTCAGGAAAAGACGCACTTGTGCATGAAAAGTTATAATGAATGCTAAATGCCCCCCTTTTAACCAATAGGTACTCGGCCAAGATCACCCTTAGGCCAAGATAGCCAAATGACTTAGTTAGAAGATCCGAATAAGCACCAAAGGATCAAGTCTAAGGAGTAATAAATCAAAAACACTCCAAACACAGGTGATAGCTGTACTCCCTCATCATGGGACTCTAGAGTCGATAACAACCGACCCATACAGATATAGAAGTGATTCTCGGGCTGAAGCTTAAATAAGCCTGTGAAAGTTCACGTGGATGTAAAAGAATCATAAGATAAGCCAATGGTCAACAAACGACGCCACAAAAATACGGGAATGCATTGACGCACAGGAGGCTATAGTGTCCCATAGGCGGGCCTAGCATTGTTATGTGAAAAAGCATTCAGTCACTGGATAGTATAATAAATGATTAAGCCACTAAATGCCCTTGGAAAGCAGGCTACTGCTACTCAACTGCAAAGACTGGACGCAATGGAGGCTGGATGAGTGACGTATGAAAAAAAAGAAAAGAAAAAGACAACGTGAGAATATATAAAGTCAGAAGATTTTCATTCGGGGGAAAAAAATAAGAACATCAGACAAAGAATAAGTAAATTTGGGAGATTATTCGTTCTTAATAAATCAGCCAAGCAAGCGCTATTGATTGTAATGTCAAAGCTCTCAAGAAGGTGGCACCTCCTGTGACTAATTGACAGCAGGATCCTAGGGGTTGTAGAGAGTTTGGATTTCTCACCCACCAGGGGTGGAGGTATCAAATATGCCCATATTACCCATGTTAATGTGACCAAGCCTCTCACCCGACTCCAATCGAGCCACGAGGTGCCCACATGCCTCAAATCACTGCTCAAATTGCAACTCGAACAAGTCTTCAACTCCTCCACCTAAGCAGATCTTTGGCTCTCCTAAGCGTGCTGGGATTGTGAAGGGAACGTTTCGTTCCAAATCACACAAAGCGTGGTGGGATTGTGAAGGGAACGTTTCGTTTCAAATCACACAAAGCTTCCAACCCATTGATAAATGAGCGGAAGCAGTGACAATATAAATATTTAATATACGTAAAGAATATTTAAATTTAGATGATATAAATAATACCGAGCAAAAAAATTAAAGCAATAAGTAATAATAAGAAATGAATAATTTTTTGTGACAAAAAAAAAACTCGATAACTGCAGCCATCGAGAAAAATCCTCCGATTTTCAACGGTCAAAGAAGAATGCACTATGAAAATTAATTTATAGATCGGGTGATAACAACGTATTAACCTAACCGATTTACTCCCGTCTTGTAATATCTACCAAGGAACTCCTTGGATTTGCCCATAACAACGAAACCAGACACCTTTCGATTTTCATGTTAATATTCCGTCTCGAGCCGCTTAAATTGTTAATCACCACTGGAGCTCAGTATCCGCGCTTCCGACAATGCCACGAATGTTAACAGGCGGAAAGAGATGCAATAGAGAATGCACAATGAGTAGAGAAAACGTTTTCAATTAAGTAGAATTCATAGAGTGAAATTTTCTCAATAATTAAGCACAAAGATAAAGAAATTTTTAAGTGAAATGCTCCTCCAAAGTTGTTCCAGAGCCTTTTTGTATCTCAATTTTCTTATTCAAAACCCTAGAAGATGAGGAGGGAAAGGCTCATATATATAAAGGAGCCCAGATGGTTTTAAAAATAAAAGAGCCATTAAGAACAAAAAGCCCGCGCCGCTCGAGCGCACGGCGGGCGCCGGATAAGGTTTGGGGTATTTCGTGCCCTAGAGCTCAAGCGCCAATCGGGCGGGCATTGAGCTCTCGATTCTGGAAAACATGCTTGGGTAGGTGCCTCAAGCCCTCATCGAACGTCCAATTCTAGAAATGCGTCTGCGTTGGCGCCCAAGCGCTTATCGAGCGCCCGGTTTTAGAAAATGTACCTAGGTGGCGCCTCAAGCGCTCATCGAGCACCTGGGATTGAGAAGGGCGCCTGGTTGATGCCTTGGGCGCTACTCCAGGGGAGGTGTGGAACGGGCGACAGAGAGGCGGGAATGCTGAGAATGTGACAATGACAACCTTCGGACATGAAGCTAATGAAGATCTTCCAAGCACGATAAAGGACAAGACGGACGACCAAACGAGTAACCCGACACGATCACGAAATACGCCGATTAAAAATACGCCTAACAGACTGGATCATAGAGAGCTATTGTAGTACCTTGAGGACCTGAGACTAATGCAGACGATCACTCTTCAACCACCTCGACCCACCTCATCACTAACTCGGCCTGGTGGTAGCCCTCTTATTCTCGCTCATCAGAATCAGTAGCACGCCTCTCTGTCACCCCATCTCAATCTTGGAGCTTCACAATCTCTGCTCGTGCTCTAGCAAGATCCTCATGAAGCTTGGCCTCCGCCTAAGCCATAGTAGCAAGCTTTTCAAACCTGTTAGCAAAAGCACATCACCGTGTCAGCTAAAGCATGTGCCCTGGCCACTCCCTGAAAATGCTGTATCGACAGAAGCATAAAGACGATAATAGCAGCAACGGTAAAAAGTTAGGAAAGAGAGTTACCATCATCAGTGCCACCAAAAAGTTGTTGGCAACATCCCATGTATGCATTCCCTTTAACAACACAGCATACTCGGGAAAGATGGATGCTCAAGATAATTCCAAACCTACCGCTTTTGCTCCAAAAAGGCAGTTGGTAGTCCGAATGCTCCAGTCAAGGCGGAGCACGCCCAAGTACGATGAAGAATGATACTTCTACGAGAGCATCTCTTCGGAGCACACCCAGACAGCTTACATGCAACGTGCACCCAAGGGCTCTCGCCTGCAGCGAATGCAAGCCCCTACAAGCGCTAGGCATCAGGAATACCTTAGCGCCCATGCCTGGTTTACCTTGCGCTTGAGCTATCACCAGGGGATTGGGTCTTAGCTACCTATCAGGCTGAATTTTGGGCATTAAGCTAGCATAGCCTATCCTAAGCCCAGTTAGCTACAACTCTAAATTAATTAAAGTATCATCCTTGACTCAGTCATTTAATGAGCATGATAATATCTGCCAGAAGACTACCAATTAGAGGAAAGTAACAATGTCTAAGCCAAAAAACAATCTCAGAGGTCAGGGGTTAGTGTTAGTTCCTAATAAAATTAGCATGACCCAGGTGACCATATACGTTGAGTTTCTTCTAGACAACCTACTTGATGCAATGTCTGCCTATATCTAAGCCCTAAAGGGGCCTAAAGGTACAAAGGGTATAGATGGTAAAATGTTTTCTATCTCCCAAAGGATCATACATCTTAAATAAGCTTTAATCTCCGTGTTGTCAATGGATTAGGCCTAGTAAATAGATTTTTTTCTATAATCTAACTCTATTAATATTTTATATTTATTTTGATAATTATTTAAAATATTTTATTAACTTGAATATTGGAGGAGTTCCTTGTAAGAATCCTCCCAAAATATTTTTCACATCATTTTTTTTTTCTTGTGTTGTGTAGAAAACCAGTTATAAAATTTTAAATCATGCTTGAATATAGATTGTCAAATTGTCCAAATTGAATTGATTTTTCATGTATGCATCAATCTTGAATATAAAAGTTGCATTAATTAGAGTATTTTTAGCCTTATTGGAAAATTGTTAATGGTAAATAAAATATCTCTCAGTTTATTTAATTTATTTATTTGATTCTTATTTTTTTAAAAAAACGAGACAATATAGTTTTTTGAAAATTAAGTAAATATATTAACAGATTTTAATTTACTACAATAAAATAAACATTAAATTAAAGATAGCATCTTAGTGTTTAAAAACAAATGACACATTAAAATATGAAAATTTCTCTAAAAAGAATCACACTTTGATTTTTTTCTCTAGGACAAAAATAATATCACAGTGGAGAGATATCCAATATTAGATCCCAGAAAAATAAAAAAAAAATAAAAAAAATCATATCATTAAACAAACAAGAATGGATAAAAACTCAGATTTGTGAATTTAAAAAAAATTATAGTTTTTATTATTCAAACATCATCATCCTTTTAAAAAACAAAAAAAAACAAAACTTACTTTTGAATATTGGAGCCAAACAACCAAAATCACTTGCAACAACCTAATTAAACAAAGTTATAGTCTTACTTCTATAATAAAATAATAATAATAACTTCTATGAGTAAATTAACATCTACTGTAAAATAAATGATTTTACTGCTGAAGTGATCAAAAAATCCAAAGAATTCTTTGAAGGAACGTTTGTGAATCTAATGAAATTTATTGGTATAGGAACTCCACTAACAATCCTATGTCCTGGTAGTAAAATTTGCCTCTTTGAAAAATCGAATATAAGAAATATTTTTTTACATCACAAAGAACTTCATGAAGTCAATGGCTCATTCATGTCACTGTCAAACTGATTTGTCGTTTGATAGATCCTATAGCACAGTAAGCCGATCAAACATTAGGCCTATCTGTTAACGTGCCAAGGAGATTAAGGCCCAGCGAGATCCTACAATGAGCGAGGCCTAGGAGGCACCACGGCTAGCCCAATTATAGCCCAACTTGTGACGAGTAGACAAAAACATGCAGCAAATAGGCCTAACAAACAACCCAAGTGAATTGGACAAGTACGGCACAAGGAGACCTCTAGTTAGTGGCCGACAATTTGGTCGCAGCAGCATGCACATGCAAGTGACATCTGTAGCCACCGGCAGTGTAATCTAGCAAATGTCTTGTGATGAGGATCAATTATCACACAGCTGCCCCAAAATAACAATTGATATCGGCGGCCTCAACCATCGCCGGAACAGTCTAGTGAATCATAACAGGATAGCTGTTACCAGCCTTGACACAAAAGCCACATCGACACTTGCATTATAAATACTCTTCACCCCTACTGGTGAAGGGGAAGAACGATTCTTACTCTTAATTCTCCAGAAAAAATGAAAAGTTTTCTCTCTCATTTTTGAAGCAATCAAATCTCAGAGAAAACTATCTCTCTCTCTTCCTTTCTCTTAGCCGCTTCCTTGCAAATGCACTCACAAGTGGTTCTCTATCGAGTGCAAGCGTCGAAGGCAGGACTTCCGCTATCACGTTCGTTCCCTCCACCCATGCATCGTAGCACTTTTCATCATCCATCTTTCTCTTCTTTCAGAAATATTTTTGACTTAAATGTTGGATGATGAATCGAAGAGTGAGTCCTATCAATACTCTGACCTCTTATTTGTTGTTATGTTGTGTAGGACCTAGGTTATCGGAGATAGAGACCAGACTCGCCTAAGCTCGATACGCCGTGAAAGATCAGAAGATTCTCTAATCCGTACAACAATCTGAATTTAAAAACACATCACCTTTAAACATTCGAATTCTCTAATACTCAATTCTATATATTAAATCTTCATGAGTATTTGTTTCCTTCTCTTCATTCTTACCATAACAATGTTTGCAAGATAATGCCAATAAGAGAATACTTTTATTAAAAAGCTTTCTTTTTTGAGTTATAATCCTCACTATATGTCTATTGGATTAATTTCGATTGCATCCTAAAGAAAAAGGAGTCTTTCTCCTCCCTTGTTGGCTTCTATTCAAAAACTACCACTTATCTCCCACAAAAATGGACAAAATCCCTATAAAGAGCCCATCCCCCGTTCAACGGTTGTTGTCACTAGCCCTGGCGGGCAGTAACTTGGTCTCTAATCTCATCTTCTTCTTCTGATGTTCAGGCCTGCATTCCAACATTATCATAATTCAATGATAATTCTTATGACTGGATTTAATGATTCCCATCAACAATCAAGCATTGAGAAGACTTACAGACAGTTTATAACCTTTGAAGGCTAGCCGTTAATAGGGTTTATTCTAAAGTCCTTCAACAGGCGAGGACAGGCCTAGGGCTATGGAAGATCATGTTGCCTCGGCAGCAAATACCAAATATAAAAGGACATTATAGCACATGAAATTTCTTTTACATACAAGGTCTGAAAAAGGTCGGACTAACTTGGATTTGTTAGATTTTTATTTATTTTATATTATACAAGAGGTCGTTTATACAATTAAAACTGGTAGCCACTATATCACACTAACAATTCTATTGTTATAATAAAACTCCTCTTTAACAAATATAACAGATCAATAAGTTAATCGAGTCAATATTTTGTTAAGAGTTCAAAAATAATAAAAAATATTTATCAACGGTGAAATATTAAAGAACAATGTTGAAGCACACGATTGAAAGCACCATTTTGTGCAGCTATTTAGATAGATTATAATAAGCTCAACAATCTCATATAGAAAACAAAATCAGAAAGAATTATGCTATAAAAACGATTGTTAGATCTTTTTTCGTAATACTAACAAAGGACTACCATTGTAAAAAACTAATGCTATTTTTAACCAAAAATCAATCAAACATACTCTAGAGGACTTGTCAAATAAATCAGATTTTGTAATAATCCAAGCAATTTGAAGCCCATATAATCTTCTCGACCACAGAGTGCCAGTCTCAACCCTATAATATCTAGATTGATACTTTCTATAATTTTACTAAAAATCTACATAAATTGTTTATTTCAAAAGTTGTAAAGTTTTTAAATTTACCCTTAACGCGTCATCGGATCTGAATTGTTATATGAATTAGGGAGTCAATAATCGTACAATCGATCTGGCGCGAATTCAATCTCCGTACGCTCTTAATTTAAATATTGTATAGTAAAATAATGTACGGTCAAAGGGTTGACGGAACTCATTTTCTGATACATCCTCTGACGCTAAAGTTAATATCTTTCTTTGATGAAAGAAAAATAAGGATGTAAGTGTAAATACTTGTAAAAATAAATTTTGATTGTGGTGTGCGCTTTTTAGAAAGTGTCTCAATGAGAGAGTATGCGTGCGCTTTTAACGTCTTAGACTTATCTTTTGTTAGCTTTCGTTTGATTTAATATCTTCTTATTTTCCTGTTGAGAGTGGGGATTTTTATAGAAATTAGGAGGTAGTTGCATTTTCCTACCAACCGCTTGAAAAACCATCTGGATGGATAAACAAATGCCGTTCGACTAGTAGTTCTTGATTGGCAACCGAATCTGTTGAGCGAGAGAAGGAAACCACCTTGGTCGGTTAGAGATGATTCTGTCTTCCTCCAAGAAATAAACCATTCGGATAAAATCGATAGGCTTGTTCATTGATTTTGGGTCATATGAGCCAAGTAAGTCTCTATTCTATAATGAACTGAATCCTTCGATGAGTTTTTCCTCTTGGACTATCAACAATTATACCTATCAATCCTATTCCACTTAAAATATCATGTTAATACATGTAATTGTTATAAAAACATAGATACTAATATTTCATATGGACAATTAAGGAATTCCATTATACAACTGCAATAGAAAGTATTATCTACTACCATACTTTGGTAAAAGTAAAGTTGAATCGTTTGACCTAAAATCATAATGGATGTGATATGGACATTGGCTTTTAAAATTTTAAAAAATCTATATTATGGGAATGTAATATTCATAAAAGCTTGCACATCTAACACAAAAAGGGCAATTAAATGCTTACAATTAAAATTTGAAATATTTATATCAATTTTTGAGAAATCATAGCAAACAAAACGCACCATGTACTAAAATTTAGAAAGAGACTAAGAGACGAGCCAACCAACCAACCAATTGATTAAATTATTGATATTGATCGGTAAAAATATGACAATTATAATGATAGTAATAATAAATTTTTTTGTATAAGTGACAAGTATGTATATAAAAATTAAAATTTTATAATGTTTGGATAAAATGTTCTAAAAAATAAAAAACTAACTATAAGATCAATGTCAAGATCCACCAAATATATGAAGACACAACATATGATCATATTCCTAATAACTAATAAGATTTATAAAAAATTTCATCATCACAAAATAGAGCATGGTTATTTTTATTAAGAAGAATATATTTTTTTCTAAATTTTAGAAGTTGATTATTATAGAGACAATATATAATAATTATAAGTTAAAATAAATATTTAAAAATTTGAAATTAATTTAATTATTGTCATTGGTTAAAAAATATATATTTTAGGATTTTTGAATTTTTTGGGAAAAAATGATGTTTTTTAATTGTGAAAATTGTCTTCCTTTTATCAATAAAGGAGAACCAATGTCCACCCATAAGGACCGGAAATAATAATAATAATAATAACAATAATAAATAAATAAAACAAGTAAGAAAGTTTTGCCCTCAGCTTTCTCCTTGTATCTTTTTCTGAGCAATCGTTGCTCCTCGCGGAAGTCCTTGTTTCTGACAGATCTACTGACTCTAGGGTCGCTTCTTCGTATGACACCTTCCCTTCCGTTTAATCAACTGACTCCAGGATCCCTTCTTCTTAAGACACGTTTTGTCAAAGTATTCCCATCAATGAAGTGAAATCGATGGAAGAGTCCGGAATTTGTGGTCTCGTCTAATCTTCGGAAGGATCAGTTGCTCAGCCATGGCTGATTCGTCAAAGGACGAGCTTATTCAGATGATCAAGCGTTTTGGGGTTTATCTCACCGTTAAGATGTCGAATTTCTTCTCCGTCTTCCATAACCTGGTTTGTTTCCTAATTTTCTTTGCTTTTAAATCCTCGTTGGATCTGAGAGTTTTTTAATTTTTTGTATGCCATGGTTTATTTTCTTTTCTGCTTATATTATTTTTTCCCGTAGAAGAACAGCGTAATAATTTGGTGTGGAAATTGATTGCCTTTCCCCGGGGGGCGGAGGGGGGGGTGAATCGGATAGTTTGTTAGGCGTTATTGGGTTTGGTATTTGGGACTAGGGTTATAGAGTGCATAAGAAATTCCTCATGATTTTCAGCTGTTGTATGAAACTCTGAGGGTTGTATGTTGTTAATCCATAATATACAAGATGGAATTATAAGAAGAAACAATGAGTCGAAAAAATTAATGAGACGCAAAAAACCACACAAATCTATATGAAATTTATGTCATATAAAATGAAATTTGAGTTGCAACAAACAAATCTATATAAAATTTATCTTATATAAATGAAATATGAGTTGCAACTATCCATTGCAGCGCTAAAGGGGCACATAAAATTGGCGTGTGGTTTGCCTGGACAAGCTGGATTGGATTAATTGTTTCTACAAAGTTGTACATACATTTGATAGTTCAGTTGTCTTAGGTTCACTGAAGACAAGTGCCAAGTTACTGGGCTGGTATCTTAATCTGGCGCGGGGCCAGATATGATAATTATCTTGTTTCATAAGATGGAGAATGGTCTGTATTGCG